>JAOQIF010000207.1:0-106248 GCA_026260285.1 Colletotrichum sansevieriae | reverse complement strand
GTTAGGGCAGTTAGGGCAGTTAGGGCAGTTAGGGCAGTTAGGGCAGTTAGGGCAGTTAGGGCAGTTAGGGCAGTTAGGGCAGTTAGGGCAGTTAGGGCAGTTAAGGCAGTTAGGGCAGTTAAGGCAGTTAGGGCAGTTAGGGCAGTTAGATGCAGGGCAGTTAGGTAGGGTAGGCGCTATTAAGCGCTGTAAATATAGGGGGAAGACTACTGCGGGTATAAGCTGGAAGTCAGACTTTAGCAGGGGCCTAGGGTTCACTTTTTGTAGGCATAGGGGCATAGACCTCCTGCTTACCTAAAATTTCTAGCTACTTATACTTTATTAATAATACTTTAAAGCGGGATTGCTAGCTATATTAGGTAATTTCTACCCCTCATACCGTATACCTATTAATCAATTGAATTTTGACCCAGTGCGTCCTGCAGGCTGCCGTAGGGGTGCAGTCGAAATTACCCTCGGCGTCGCACCGTACAATGGGACGAGATTAATAACCGAAAGAAAAAATTAACCCCGCAAACGTGGGGAAGAACACCACTCCAGCGAGTCCAGCGAGCCGAGAGAGTTGTCGTCCGCCGCCGCCGCCGCCGTCAAGTCGCCACTACTACCAATGCCGGCTCAGGGCGGCCGGCGGGTGAGACTGCGCATTGCCTCCATCCCTCGCTGTCCGCTTCGTCGGCTCGCAGCCAACCAACCCAGTCGCAGTCGCGGTCCTAACCGATAAACCACAGCTCCAAGTGTTAGTTGAGGCCTTTACTCAATCTCTCTCAAATTACTCTTATCCGTTTTTTAAAAAAAGAAAAAAAAAAATTTAGCCCACAACGGAACTTGTCCTTGAACGAAGCACCTAGCAGAACCCAGCTCTCGTTCCAGCTTTCTTTCTTCCCCTCCCAGCTCGTATTATGGGAGAATCTCATACAATGGAACCGCGGACAAACCCCATCCTGCCCAAAATTTCCTCCCGATTCTTTACGACACTGCTGATGATGCTTGTCTGAAATATCGCCTGTCTCTCCTCTCGAAAGTTCTGGACCGCCGACCCTCTTAGCTGTCCTTGACTTCCGTCGAAACTCAGTCAACGCCTTTTCCGAAATTAGATTCCATCACGGAACCAAATCCACCGTGTCTTGCTTGACCCTACACCTGCAGAACCTCCTGTACCGGCTCGTGGAAGAAAAAGCTTAGCGTCGTGATAAGCACCTCGTTCTTCATCATCGACACCCATGGCCCTCATCGTCTCCTTGTTACTCTACGCGTGAACCTACCATATCGCCGCCCGGTCGAAATCAAAACGCTTCAGCTCCTTGCCCGCGTCCTCAAGGTCCTTCTTCGCCTTCATACGCATGTAGAAAATTGGGCAGTCCTTGCTACTGCAAATTACCTCGCAATGCATGCTGCCCTGACACCGCTGGCACTGCGTCCAAAGCCGTCCGAACCGTACCTCAAGATCTGAGACCCTGTCGAGGGTCTTTTTGTAGAGTTCGCCGACCCGAGGCGCGCAGTCCGAGCACACGGCCCCCGCGCTCTCCTCCTTGCCCTTGAGTGGCCTCTTGCAGCCCATACAAGTCTGCGTTTTCTTCGCAAACTTCATCAACCCTCCGACGGTCGGCGCCGAGACTGCGATTGTCCTTGTGTGCGCTCCGGCAAGGAGTGAGTTGGCCTTGGTCTCGCCCAAGATGGGCTCGAAGATCCTGCCAAGGGGCTTCGCAAGCTGGTTATCAAGGTAGTACTTAGTGTCGATTGGCACGTTATTCTCGAGGACGTAGATGGGATCCTCGGAGTTTTCGTAGTTCTTGGATCCGGCCGCGCCCTTGATCATCACGTACGCGACTCGGTCACCGAGACCTGGCGCCGAGCCAGCGTCACGCTTCTTCATTCTGTGCGCCAATTCGACGTGGGCTTGTTTTGCTGCGTAGTCATCTTTCGCAAGAGCCTTCGTAATCACAAGTTTCGACATGTCCACCTTGTTCTGCAACAAGTCTGCAATGGTGTTCTTGACGTAGCTGTCGATGGTCAGTTGGCTCTCGCACAGTTAGGGTAAATTGAACTTACTCTTGCGCACCCTGAACGTCTTGGTCAATCAAAATCATGCGGAGCACTTTCTCGATAACCGTTTGCACGAGCAGGCAGTTGTCTCGTCGCACAGTCTCGATACCCTTCGTATCCATTTTGTCGTACTTCTCTGGTTTCGTCCAATACAAGCCAGCATACCTCTTCTTGTTGATGAGAAGATATGGAAAGTAGACCTTTTCAAATTCCAACTTGATGGGCTTGACGAACTTCGAGGACACGAAACCAGCAGCTTCCTCGCCGAGTTTCATCGCCTCCGGTAGGTCCTTGGTGCCGAACTTGACCATGACGGAATCTGTGTCACCATAGATGACCTGGGCATCATGGGAGTACCCATTGGCGATGCAGTACTTCTTCTCCACCTCCTCCTTGGTCTTCATAATCATTTGACGACCAAAACTAGTTGTGCTACTGGCGATCTCGAGACATGGCAGTTTACCAGTGGTAGCTCCCGTCAAACCGTAAACAGAGTTTGCACTGATTTTCAACGCCAACTGTCGACCATTGAGGACCGCCTTCTTGAAAGGATCCGTCTCAACGGCGAGCTCCCGCTTGGCCTGCTTTCTCGCTGCTAGCAGTTCCTCGAGAATCTGCGCAAGAAGACCCTTGCGTTTCTGAACGGTGACGAAGGTGTCTCCATTAGGCGTGACAATATAATCCTCATCCTTCTTCAAGTCGAACTTCTCGATAGCCTTTTTATTGACCAGCGTCGTATAACAGAGGTTATGAGCCTGCATGATGCTGGGGTACAGAGAAGCGAAATCGAGAGTGGCGATTGGCACATCATAGTAGCCTCGAGTCGGCTCGATGACGGTGGCACCTTCGTACTGCTCGTCGCTGCTCTCTGACCTCAGGTTGGGGATAACAAGCTTCTGCTCAAGGGCCTTGCGGAAAAGTTGACTGATGAACTTGACTTGTTGACCTCTGGAGAGTAGAAAGTTGAAGGGTATACCCGTGACTCTCGCCATTTCCGTGTAGTTTTCGAAACAGGAGAGCTTGTCCATCAATCGTTGAGGAAGGTATGCGTCCTTCAAACAGTACAAAGCCAGACGACGACGCGACTCAGGTGTTCCGTTGAATAACTCTGTGATCATGGTATGGTGAACGTCTTCTTTCTGCTCTCCCAGGAAATTCGAGCATACAGAGTTGAGCGTGTAGCTTCGCAGGTGATGGTCACGCTGAACAAGCTGCAACAAATCTAGCTGCAATCTTCCGTTGGTGTTGGTAGCTTTGGTGTCACGGTTACCCATCTGTTTGCTGGAAAAATTGGTCTCCTTGGCCTTAGAGGCCATGCTGGGAATGCGAGACCAGTATTCGAATCCAGCTACCTTCAAGTGTCTTGCTCTGTCAAGAAGGTAGGGGAAATCGAAGTTGGCAATGTTGTACCCGATGATGATGTCAGGATCAACCCTGACGAGGAACTTCTGCCACTCGCTGAGCATTTTCTCCTCCTTCTGGAACTCCAGGATTTGCGTGGCAACGATTGGACTTGTGGTGTCCAGACAGAAGACATTCCGAACGAACGGCTTCTTCTCACCGTATCGTGTGACGACGTTGGCAATCTGGATGACTGGATCGTGTGTAGCCTCGGGAAAGATACCCTTGCGGCCAGCGCACTCAATATCGAAGGATAGTATTCTCAAAGGCGCCATCTTGGACCATTCGCCTTCAGGCTTGTGGGCAATAAGGTCAAGATGGCTGATTTCGGCTTCGATTTGGCAGTTGGATTGCCGTAGTGATGGATTCAGGACTTGATATGACTTCGCAGGGGCTTCGACCCAGGACATGCCGTGGATCTGGATGCTGTTAGTGTCAACCAAAAAGGAGCCGAGACTAAGCCACTACCTTGCAGTCCACCATGAAGCGCAGGACATATTGAATATTGTCGAAGGTCATGACGCCGCCTTCCATGCCTTTCCACATGCCCTTCCAGTTTGCATTACCTGACTCAATCGTTGAGCGTACTCTGCTAATGAACTTGGGGTCCATGACAGTGATCTTGAGGTACGGACTCTGAACGTTTCCTTGGAAGCCGTAGATGTTTTCCCTCATGACGAAAGAGATAGAGTGAATGCAAGGTTGATGTTGCGCAACCTGCGACTCGAGGTATGCCTTGAAGGCATTGCAATCTTCAGGTCGGAATGCCACCGGGGCGGCGACGTAGAGATAGTGCTTGAAGTCAGTAACATGGAGCATGACCGAATGGCCTTGCTCTGTGACACCAAAAAGCTTTACTGTTGCCCTTCCACCGTGCAAGCTGCCCTCTTCAGCCTCGATCTGCTGAAAGACGAGGTCATCCGTCTCGGGATTGAAGTCGACGAGGGGTGGCCTGTCCCAAGCTTGATCCTTCTCTGTATTGTTCTGCTTCGCATCTGAAATGTCTTGGCTGAGCTTCTCGAGAACTTCGGATTCGAATGCGCTCTTGGGTTGACTAGAGCCCGGGAGGTTCTTTGGATTCTTCTGAGAGCCAATGCGGTGGGCCGGGGATGACGAAAAGCCTTCAACCTTGCGCTTCTTCAGAGACGATGGTGTCGTTGGGATGTTGCGACGAGTGCTGGGTGTTTCCCCAAGCACTCGCTTTCGAGGCAGGACTTCTGTAGCCATGGTGCGGAAATGGCAAACGTAATAATCGTGAGCAAAGGCGGTCCCTTGAGAGTTTCAGCCAAAGCTCATAGTAGTGTAGGTCAGCATGTGGGTTTTGTCGTTGTGTGGTCACAGCCAGAAGGTCGGAGGGGATGGAATTCTATGAGACGCGCCTCTAACGTGAAGACGTGAAGACGTGAAGCGTGACGGCCCCACACTTTAATTGAACAAGGGGTCGCGAACTGATGACTAAGAATACAGTTTGACTCAGGTAACCCAACCAGTTCCTTCCGGTGAAGTTCGACAACCCCCTACTCCTCACCAAAGAAAGCTATACCGAGGGGACATCTGACGATGGAAACGAATGTCTTACTGTCAGTCTTCAAAGTACCTGCTTATGCAAGCAAGCACGTGAATTTGCTTAATTCCACCAAACCTTTTTTTTACTTTGGTCGATGAAGCACAGGAAAATCCCCAAATGATGGCGTTTTTGAGCATAAATTCTTCTTGCTGCTGCAATCACTCGCACTTCCCCAGCCAAGGATTTACGCGGCTTCGGTGTCACGCGACGCCTCAAACTGAAAGCTGTGCATCTCTTCTAGTTTGAGGCGATTAGATTCCCGTATCACCATCTTTTAACAAAAATGATAAGGACAAGAATAACAGGGACACGTTGAAGGACAGAGACGATGACAGGCCGTTACATAACCGCATGTCTAGTCATCAGCATTGATCCGAGCACCAGTGCTCAGCCACAGACTTCAGGACAACAACTCGTTTTTGGGGTGGTGACCTAGGGAATCTGGAGATTAGCAATGACTTCAGTAGCAGTTTACATCATCGAGGTCGTGTGTGCTTGTGCTTCTTCAGACATCCATTCTTCAAAGCATCAGTTACGACTTGTCACGGTCGCTCAGCTAAGCCATGCAAATGGAGATCATCACAAGGTCGGGCGAGCCGGGCTGTTAGGATTCGGCTTACCTCGAACCATTCCACGTCGTATGGCTTGACGAGGCCGACACTAGGTCCTCGGGGGGAGCGTCTGTGAGGTCCGAACGCAACTATGTGCGCACATGAATGAGAGAAACAGAAAACGGCCCGCGGACAGTCGGGGAATGGTCAATGTTTATTCAAATCCGAATGATTAGGACAGGCTGGATTACGAGTACGTAACGTTGTCCAACCCATCGACTGATCTGCGGGGTAGCCAAGGCAGCGCTGCATCAATTCGTCCGAGGGACGTTGCAACAGTTTGTGTAGTAGCCGTTTGTCAGCTCGGCAACAAACAGGAAAAAACCCTGTACCCGCAGACCTATGGTTCTATGTATGTGATTTGTGGGATAACAAGGGGAAGAAACCGTTTTCCTTTCATGGAATACCCAACCCGAACCGGACGCCGTCGCTGAGCAATGCAAAACCCGGATCTCCTGACCCCCTAGTCACAGTATGCGACCCAACGCAAGGCAAGTGTATATTGGTTTCCGTCGCCAAGTCGTCTAACTGACATTACGAGATCACTTGCCCGTGAGCTTAAAGTCATCAAGTTCACACCAGTTGTTGACCGGCTGGTTTGTCTGTTAGTGAATGTCCCGAGTGTGAAGAAGAGAGAAGAAACTTACTATACAACTGAGGTACTTGCACCAGCTGCAAGTGTTGTGGTAGAGGTAGAAGTTATTGAGCAGAACGATGAATACAATGACGACCGTCAGCAGGAAGCCTGCTCTGACCAACCACCACGCCCACCAGAGTGGCTTCCGGCCCTTGAAGAATCCGACAGGATTCTTTAGGAACGTTGGTCCGGCACCTTGGTTGGGAGGGTTGAGTTGCATGGACGCGTATGACGGATCGGTTCCCAGTTTACGTCTCAAGGAGTTGGGGGAATGCAGGACGCAGATGCCCAGTGCCAGACCCATGAGAAAACCGCCAATATGAGCAAAGTTGTCAAGGCCGGGCAAGAGACCTAGGACGAAAGAGATGATGATGTCCAGCATGATGAACATCAAATCTTTGACGGGGCTGCGTCGATCCTTCCACGAGTACAGGAGATCCAGCAAGGTGAGGGCGATGATGCCGAAGAGAGCACCGGAAGCACCCGTCGAAGCCGTCATCACGCCGGCGTAGTTTGCTCCCATGACGTTACCGAATATTCCAGCACTGACGTAAACGAGGAAGAAACGGATTGAGCCTATAGCAATCTCCATTTCCTTACCAATCGTCATCTGGAGGAGAAGGTTGAATCCAATGTGAATCAAACCAGCGTGCAGGAAAATGGGCGTGATGAAGCGGAACCATTGGTCAGGCTCTGGGCTCTGATCGAGGCCCTTGAAGTTGGGCTCAGGAACTCCCCCAAAACCGCAAAGTTCGCCAAGTCCGCACTGGTTCGACGCGTCGGAAGCGCTGGATGAGGTCGAGTTCGGACAAGGCCAGGTGAAAGATTGGTTCGAGTCTTGAATGCCCGGGACATTGTGCATACAGGCAACATAGCGGGCACCCATATTGATCATGACATATGTCGAAGGTCCGATCATCGGGTTGAAGCTAGGCTTGGTCATGATGGGCGAGCCAGTAAGTTGGGCTAAATTTTCGTTAGCGAGTTTGTCTCATGGACAAGCTCCTGGAAATGTCCTCTTACCATTCTTTACGATCTCAGCGATGAAGACGGCGACCTGGACGAGGGTGAAAATGTACACCACCCACGGGATACCCTTTCTGTCTGCGCCAAACATGCCCAGCTGACCAAACCCAATCTTGCTCTTGTCGCGTCGACTCTTGGAGCGTCGGCTCCCCTGGGGCGCGTCATAGACATGGTCGTTCTCGTTCATCTCGACATCTTTAGACTGGGTCTCTTGTCGACTCTGCAGGGGTATATCGTCCGCCGCATGAGGTCGACTTGAGTCCGGAGAAACCGCCTGCTTGCCATAATACGCCGTATCCTGACCGTATGGGCTGGGTTGCCCGTACGTCTCGGGTGGTTGCTGGTACGGATTCTGCTGTTGCTGGTGACCCATGTGTTGTGACGGCATGGGAGGCAGGGGAGGTAAAGGCTGCATATTTCTCGGGTCGTTCGGGTTGTCGCTGCTGTAGACAGAACTGACGGTGTTGACGGTATGAACAGTGTTCATGCGCTGGGGGTTGTTTGACTGGGGACTCATGTTGGAGTTGTGGCGGAATCCGTCCTGAGTGGAATCTACTGGGTAGACATGATCGTCGAAGACGGTTTCGAAGGGCGAGACGGTGTTTGCGCGCGGTGGCGGGTGGGAGGCGGCGGGGGTCTGTGATATTTGACTGTAAGGAGGAGCGGGCGTGGAACTGGTAGAAGGGATGTTGTTGTATGCGCTGCCGGCGTAATATGCTGCAGGTGGCGGCGACGCTGAGGGCGGTTTGTTGCCGTGATAGTAATCGTTGGATGCCATGATGGGACGAAAAAGGCGCGGCAAACTAGGAAGGGATTAGCCGGGGAATGGGATTCTGGGCGACTTTGTCTCTCAGCGAGGAATCTCGCTTGGAGGGCCGAGCTGGAACTTGGCTGTGCCTGCTGATGAATCGAATCAGGCCTAGCAAATTGGACCAGATGGGGAATCGCTCAGGTACGGGAAGAGGGACCAAACGCGGAGAAATATGACAGCGGGATGTTGAGAAGAGGTGTGTGTGGTCGTCGTGCTCCCGGTTTTGGGGGACGTGGGTATTTGTTCGGGAAGTTTGCTGGAAGCTGATGGAGCTAGCCGCGTTTGTGGATTTCGTCGGGGAGAAACCAGGCTTTGTCGGTCGATGAGGTGAGAAAAGTTTCCCTGGACCGGTCGGCAGCAGGCAAATTGAAGTGAGGGTGAATTATGAATTAGCGTGCTAGGATGCCTGTGCACAACCTGAGCTAGGTACTGAGGTAGGTAGTGAAGAGGGACGCAGGCACCGCTTCGGATGACGGAACCAGTCAGAGACGGGCCTGCGAGTGTCGGAGCGCGGGAGCGTTGGGTAGGGGTATGGAATAGCAAGAGCAAGAACCGAAGCCAGAACGAGCGAAGGGAGATTCCAGGTTAGGATTTCGTATTCCGGCAAAGAAATAAGTATAGGAGAAAGCAAGCGGCGTTCCAAGGGCGAGAAGGGGAGCAGGAAAGGATGTTATTTCTTTTAAACAAGCCAGCATCTAAAACGCATGCCTTCCCAGTCTTGTTTCTGATTTGCCCAGGCCGCCAAGTGGGAAGTTCTGGTGGTGGTGGTTGGCTGTGAGTGTGGAGGGCAGTGACGGCAAGGAGTTGGAGGTGGCCGACTGCGGCCTGAGGTAAGAAGCACCAGAACGGGACAGCGGGAGTCAGAATAGGGTGCAGCAGCGTCCACATTGCGCTAGTGTAGAGGAGGGTGCAGCAAGGCATGCTGTAGTCCCGGCTTTGAGGCTGTGTCAGCATTGCCAGCCTCTCTCATCAGTCGGTCTGCTCTTAACAGGCCCGCTGTAAAGTGACTTCTACACTCTGCAGTGAGCTGAGGTGTTGATCATAGGTACTTGCCCTTTCGTGCTGGCAGCTCACTTGTGCTATGTTTGGAACAGGGGGTCCACAAGTTTCAGATAGTTGCGTAATCAAAGTGCTGAACTACTGGGGTAGCGTGGCAGGTGTACTCTGAGGCACCCACTTCGGATAGGATCCATCTCAGCCTGAGGTTGAGGTTCCCGTCGCCGTGCCTCTCAATCCAGAGCAGGCTAAAGAGTTGGCAGTCTTCGGGTCTCATTGCTCATTGATAGACATTTTTGCGGACCTCCCCAGGTGGATTGACTCCAGACAGGAATCTGAAAGTCGATCACCATTCACCACGGCAGATGGCAAGATTCAACCGTCAGCAACGCCAAACCCCCTCGTCTTAAGAGCCATAGCATCAGACTTTCATCCTCCAAAAGCTGCTATTGCGCCGTTGACTTCTACGATCAACCGTTGCAGAACACACGCCAATGCTGAAATACCCTCCACGACCTTCGACTGCCGATCCATGCACTCACTGTATGCAGTCTGCGGGCAAAATCCCAGCTCTAACAGCTCGTTTCTCAGAGCGGCACCAACGCAGCCTAGCCAGTCAACCAGTGTGCCAGAGTCATGACCCTTGAAAACCATAGCGATTCCAAGACGTTGAGGGAGCAACACCAGCATAAGGTGTTCATTCCATTTCCATCCCATCAGCCGCCCGCCAACAACGACCGGCCTGATGCGGTATTCAACCCTCATCCCTCGATCGGCCTCTCCTTGAGTTAATTCTCCAAGGAGCGTCCGATACCTGGGGATTCCAGTGCAGCAGGTTAAGAAGGGGCTCACATTGAGCCATCACATTGTGCCAACTAGGCCCCATGGACATGACCGACCGGAATGTGGAAATCATACCACCTGCAGTACGGATGCTGCGCTTTATCTGAAGAATCTGCCGGCCAATGGTTGACTCTTCGCATCTCGGCATCCCTCTGTTTAAGATACCATGCAACGTCTGTGAATAGTCCCTGAATCTGCTCACTCGTTGGAGTCGAGTCGCAAGCACGACAAAGTCTTGGAACCCTGGCGATTACCTAGTGAAACTGTGACTGTAAAGACTAGTCGAGTCCCAACATAGTTGTCAACCGTCCATCAAACGGTCAATCATGCGGTCAAGCATCGACCATCAGCTTCTGTGCAAACCGTTCCACCGCAGACTGACGGGTGCAGGGTCCTAAGCACTTACGAAAAGCTCGTGGCTCAGCTCTCAGCCACTCACAATTCACTTTTCGTTCGCGGAAACTGGAAGCCACCTCCACTACGCGAGGAAAACACACGAAAAAGACCTAAGCCCGCGAAATGACGTACCCAGACCTATCATGAATCTTATTCTTAATCCTTCTATTCACAGCTGAAATTCGTTGGATGCAACGTGACCATGCTACGAGAGATCCAACCCTGCCCAAAGCGGTTGCGTGAGCTTGCGTTATGAATTGTCTAGTAACCTGGAAATTCCGGTTAATTCATTATCCATTATATGCCCAAATCGGATGGCAGGATTCGATAAGATAAGATAAGATACCTGATTTTTTGAACTTTTTTTTTCTCCCCCCAAGGAGCCGGACCAGTATTGTCGTGTATTGAGATTCGTTACTGTATCACAGTTGTCTATCAGAAACGATCATTTTCTCAAATCACTCAATTTGCTTGCAGAATGGGCAAACAATCTGCCAGAACCGAGTCCTTCTCGGACAAAGAGGAGGGCGGCGCCAAGCTCGACACACCTGCGGTACGCGCGACTCCTGAGATCTTCACTGTTGCCGTACTAATGCTGTGAACAGGGCGATGCAATGGGCATCGACAGTACCTCAGCGCCTACCGGCGACCTCAAGAAGTCTCTTGCTGAAGCTCGTGCCGAACGTGCTGCTAGGAGGAAGCAAAGACGGGAAGAGCTCGCTTCGAACGGCCATTCAACAACGTCTTCGCTCGCCAGTACCCCGAACCCGGAAATCGAGCCCGTAGCCCCGACCAAGGCTGAGAAGAAGTCGAAAAAGAACAAGTCGGACGAGAAGAGCATACCCAAGAAGTCAGAGCAAACAGAAGACAAGGTCGAAGCCGAAGCTCCTGCCGCGAAGGCAGCCGCCTTAGAAGCTCCCGCCACCGCCACCGAGGCCGAGGCCGAGGCTCTCCCCTTCGTCATCGACGTCAAGCCCTCCAAACCCGCTGTCGCAAATACCGAAACCAACGACCAGGCAGCCTCTGAAAGGGGTACTTCAACTGCACCGAGCAAGGCCAACGGCGGCGAGGGGCTCAATCGCGCGGCGAGGAGGCGGCTGGAACAAATCGAGAGACACCGCGACACGATCAAGAAGAACCTGGGCATTCCGGCCGGATCAAACGAGCGACAAGAGGAGGTGGACAGGCTGCTCGCTGATTGGACCGCAAAGTTCGATGAGAAGGCCGAAGCCCGCCTCGCTAGGAAGAAGGCCAAGAAGCAAGTGATCGTGGCCAGGTCCAACGCAAAGAAGGGTAAGCAACAAGGACGAAACGGCAACGACGACAAGCAGAAGAAGATAAAGAAGCAGAAACAAAAGAAGGCCCTGAGGGCTCGGCAGGAAGCCGCCTCGGAGACAAACTAGCTTCTCTGAAGCTAGAGGAACATCCGTCTGCGGAGGGAAAGGATTTCAGGAAGTTGTGAGCAGGTTATGGAGTTATTCCGTGGAAGAATCAAGCGCGGATTAGTATTGCGTCTTGCGAATAATGGGTGGAATGGGAAACAAACGTTGACAAGCCAGCTGAGGCACAAGGTGCATAGCAAGCATTCGTGGCGCCCATATATCCTCGAGCCCTTTGGGACCCGAGTTGGCTTTGATTCGCGTTGTCGAGTGAAGCTTTAATCTGCGCTTCTCTATTACATAATGATTTTACATTCCAAGAGGAGATTGTCCATAAGTAATGACCCTACCAGCCAGAACGCCGGGCACGGAGGGAATTGCGATGACCACGCGCAACCGCATAGCATACGGCAGACCTCAACCCATAATGATATCACCTACGAATCACTTTTTCCTCGGCGTGTTTATGCCTTCTTGTTATCGTCGCCCTTTTCGTTCTTGCTCTTCTCTCCATCCCAAACTTCCTTAACCTGGTCCACGATGAGATCTCCCAGCCCCTTGCCCTCGGCTAGCGCCTTGGAATGCTCCTCTCCACGCTTCTTATCCCAATCCTCTGGCTCGCTGCCATACCATATCCTCTGGGCGAGGGACCGCTTCTTGTACTCGATGGCGCGCATCTGCTCCTCCGTCAATCCCTCACGGCGCATCCGTTCCTCGCGCAAAGCCTGTTTCGTCCTCTGCGCCTTCTCGGGCAGCGTGGTGGGAAACATTTTCTCGAACCGCGAGCCGACACGCTGGTAGATGGATTGGCCCGTATAGTCGTACATGAGCTGGTTTGTCGAGGCGGAGAATATGCTCGAGTGCACGAAGAATCGCCAGTCCATGCGCCGCGGCGGCAGAATCATCAGTATCGGAGAGGCGACGGCGGCGGCAATGCAGAAGTTGTGGACCAGAGGAGGGGTTCCGTGGTACACGGGCGCCTCCGGCTTTGGGCCTGTCGATTCTGCCATTTTTGCGGTTTTGAGGTTGTGATGCTCGATCCGGTGTGGCTGGGGAACTGAGCAGGGCCTTGTGAGTCGCACTCTGCGGCCAAGGGAAGAGGCGCTTGGAGGAGGGCGTGCTTGGTTTTGGTTGGTGGTCGCGAGACGGTTGCAAGTCAATGACGAACAGAGGGAAGATGCGAATAGTAAATTTCCATCCGCCAAAAAATCGGCTCGTGCCACGGCGCCGGTCTAAGTGGGGCCGAGGCCGCCCGCAACGCACCCGGCATCCGGGGAATATCAGAATGGGGCGCTGCCGCAATTCGCAACACAAATCTTATCTGATTGGTGTAGATGTTCAAGAACTTGTTTGTTTCAGTGCTTGTTTCTCGTTATCATCGAGATATATGCTCCATCCAACTTCCCAACTGAGAGAACGCCTGTATACCATCAAAGCACCACTTTTCTACGGTATTTTAAACTCCTCCAGATGCTTGGGATGCCTGAACCGAATCCAAAATAGTCGCCTCGTCCTGCCATAAGTGGGCACCCGCCTCCTTCAGTAATGCGACACACTCGTTGTTGCCTGTCTTTTCCGCGAGATACAGAGGCGTGTTGTTTGCGCGGTTCCGCGCGTGCACGCTGGCGCCCCTCGTGAGGAGCTCGTGCAAGATTGCAATCTCTGGCCCAACGGCCGCGAGGTGCACCGCCGTGTTGCCGGCGTAGTCGGCCATCTTGAGGAGCTCGAGCTGGGCGTCGTTGTCGAGGATCTCCTTCACCGTCTTCATATCCCCGTTCCGAACGGCGTAGCCGAGGACGGTGAAAGCCGATTCTGTGGCCGTTAGTCGCGACACGACCGAGTCGAGCGAGCCGGATGGGTGCGAAAATACCGGGAGGGCCATTTCGGTCATTTCGCCACGGAGCGACTGGGACATGCGCGCCCGCACATCGGCTGTCGAGAGGCCAGAGACCGCGAGGAGATAGGACAGCTTCGTCAGGGCGGCCTCGGCCGTGAGGTCCAGGCCGAAGATGACGCCTGCGCGTCCGAGTTCAGTTCCGGGGCCGTAAACGGGCGAGACGAAGCCGCTCATGCACTGGCTGACGTTGACCACGATGACGCCGCGGTCCACGGCCGCTTTGATGACCTTGGTCAGACTGCCGTCAATACCACTGGGGGCGTTGCCCATGCCGAAAGTTTCCAAGATGAGGCCGCGAAGATCGGGAACGCGGAGGACAGAGTCAAGCATCTCCGGTCTAATGCCGGGGAAGACACGCAGACAGGCAACGTGGGCGGTGTCGAGGTGTTGGGTGACCTGGAGCTCAGCGATTCTGGTGGGCCTCAGCACGATAGGCCAATTCACATCAATACCCAGTCCGTTGACCTTGGCTAGAGGCTCGCAGTTGGGGCTGGCGAAAGCCTCGTAAGCGGCGGACGAAATCTTGCTTGTTCTGTTGCCGCGGAAGAGCTTGTGGTGGAAGAAGAGACCGACCTCCGGGATGACGAAGGTTCCTGCGATGATGAGTGAACCAAGCAGGTTGTCGACTGCATCCGACTGGAGCGCGAAAATCGAAGCCTGTGAACCGGTGAGAATGACCGGTTTGCCTAGGTCAGAAAGCATGAAAGAAAGAGCCGAGGCTGTGTACGACAGAGAGTCGGTTCCGTGAAGCACGACGAAGCCATCAAAGAGACGATAGTTCTCCCTGATCGTCTGGGCGATCTCAGTCCAACCCTCGGCTGAGATAGAGCTTGAGTCAAGCAAAGGTGAGAATTCCAGCACGCCATAGCGGATGTGACGGGAGTAGGCGCTGGGCGGTGTCCTCAAGCTATCGAGGATAACCTTCTGGCCGTTCTTGAAGGCTTCGAGTTGTACTAGACACCGTTAGCGACAAGAAGTGGATGGGCATGGAAATTTGTAGTAAAGTGAAGTATCATCTTGATTCCAATTGGGTTCATAATCAACGACTTTCATATTCAGTTTATGTGATCATTGTGGATAGAGCAGCATCCAACATAACAGTGTGGTTTTTAACATGAACGTGCTTATGGCTATCGCTCGAATAATCCCTTCGATAAAAAGACCTACCTAAAGGCGTCGACTTGTCGTTGAAGGAGGGACGCGGGGCCATGGCATTTTTTAAGAAGCCACCGATAGGCTTGAGTCCGTCAGCAGTAGGCTGCATGCAAATGGTACCGCCTGTCATAATAACGAGGACGCGAGACTCCGGGTAGTCGGACTCTGGGAGGAGTCGCTCGACGTTAGGTTGGGAGGTCATTTTTGCAAACTGTCAGTCGACGAAGAGAGGCTTCATCAGGTGAGAAACAGCAAGAAACAAAGAATTGTAGTGAGAGTTTATCGGTTGCCGGCTTCTCTGCAGACAAGTTGAGGGGCACGGGGTAGATATGGAGGGGCAAAGCTTTTGTATGGAGATCAATATGGCTTTGACTGGCTCAAGTCATGGGGTTGTGCAAAATTTTGTAAATTTTGTCTGACGGGGAGAGAACCACGATGAGCGGTTAGCGATGGTGAAAGCGCGGAAGTGGAGACGAATGGCGAGTCAAACAACTAGAGAATGGTACATGATATGGAAGCATGTGGTGTATGGCAAGCAACAGCTGCTGGTCAGGCCTGAACGGAGCTGACATTGGATTTCATGCGTGCTGGTGTTTGAACATAACAGTCATTTAGATAAGGCGGTACAAGGGAATGTGTGTAAATATCGAGGTTGCCCCTCTGACTCTGGAGAGAGACCCTATCACTATAAGACAAAACAACATGACGCGAGTTGTGTGCCACGGGGAAAGAGAACATGAGACTGGTCACCGATAGCGAATGGGCAGCGTCGACGATGGGGTAATAATTAAGTAACAGAACGACCACGACGGCTCCGTGACCTGTAGTGAAGCCGGGCAGGGCCGGTCTGGTTCTGGATGCGATAAGATCCAGCTACTGACCAAAATCCTAGCCATCATTATTAAAACACACTGATGAAGTGAGAACCCTAGCTAATATGCCAAGTTGTAACCCAAACAAGAAAGAGACTGGGTTTGGAGGGCGAATTGAAATCAATAGAAATGACACTGTTGCTTGCAGAAGTTGGGAGGGATCGGATAATAACGCACGACCCTTGACGGGGCACCTTCCTAGGTAGCGCGGAGTAAATAAACATACCCCTACAGACTCCGCTATATATAGTCCGCACCCCTATAAGTATATAAACCTTAAATAGTATACCGCCCTCTAAGTATATATAGTTATTATATCTATATTATTTTATATAGATAAAGCACTAGGAACTATATTTATTATATATTATGTATATGCTCTCTTCTATATGATTTAATATAAAGAGATAAAATAAGAGAATCCTATTATATTATAAAGCTAAAATAGGGAGTTATATAAGAGTATTCTATTACTTTCTATTTACTAAGTTTATAAAAGTAATATAGACTTACTTTTTATAAATATTATTATTATTATATATTAAATATTTTAAATTAATACTACTACTTACCTCCTTTCCTATTATACTTACTATTCTACTTACTATTCTTACTAGATACTTACTCTTTTATTATACTTACTATTATTTATATATTTTATTTTATTTAAAAAAACCTAATTACTATAAATTTTAAAACTATATAAATCTTTTAATATGTTAGATTCTCTGTCTATTTAAGTAGTATAATAAGTAGAACCTTAAGTTAGAGCCGTGTTCTAAAATATATAGTCCTCTCTTAATATATACAGCATTTACAGTGGTGCGGACCGTACCTCATCAGAGCCTCTGAATCTGCCGCGGTTTTTCCGATGTGTTGAACCTACTAGTTCCAGCTTAAGGTAGGTTGGGTAAGGTACATTTCGTGCGGATCTTGACCGTGGACGAGTGGGATTCTGCCATTTCCCATTCCCGCCGCCCGAACATCTTCCATCTTCAACTTGGCAAGTTGGCAGCAGCACTCACGACGCATTGTTTCTTTGCGAATCAACAACAATTATATACCGCTTGTGGAATCCAACAATCGCCGACTCTCGGACTCAGCAATGCGATTGACACTCACGGATCACCTCTGTTAATCATCTGTCCGAAAGACAACCAAGAAATCGACCAAACCTATCTTTGTCGCGATCGGCGCATCTCGTCGCGCTGCGAATCCATCATGGAGTCCAGTGCGCCTAACAGCAGCGCTTCACCACGCACTTTTGCTATCAAGCATCAACGACCAAGAACAAGCTTCGTAGGATGTTCGCGAATCACCGATTACAAGCTCCTCGGCAAGCTTGGCGAGGGTACCTTTGGGTGAGTTCGTGTCCCTAGAATGCGCCTTCCTCCATACTGACTATTGCCATTCAGTGAGGTGCACCGCGCAGAATCTGTCAAGACGGGCGCGCAAGTCGCACTCAAAAAGATTATCATGCATCATGAGAAGGATGGGGTACAACTTCTGCGAATCAAGCCACACCGTGCAGTTATCTAACGGTCAACAGTTTCCTATTACAGCTCTGCGAGAAATCAAGCTTCTCAAGCTGCTTTCACATAAAAACGTTCTGGAGCTTGTAGATATGGCCGTCGAGCATCCTCAAAGAGCCAGTAAGTTGCTGCTCAGTGACTCGTCTCCGCACCAACAATTCCTGACCCGGATTGTTACAGGTGACAAGCGTAAGAGGCCAATCATGTATATGGCTACGCCCTACATGGACCACGACCTCTCTGGTCTGCTCGACAATCCGTCAGTCACCTTCACCGAGCCTCAAATCAAATGCTACATGCTGCAACTATTAGAGGGACTGCGATATCTACATGAGAACCACATCCTCCATCGAGATATGAAGGCTGCCAACCTTCTTATCAACAACAAAGGCATTCTACAGATTGCCGACTTTGGTTTGGCTCGACACTACGAGGGACCTACACCCAGGCCAGGGAACGGTGCTGGTGAAGGTAAGAGGGAATACACTGGACTGGTTGTCACTAGATGGTACCGACCTCCGGAATTGCTGCTTCATCTCAAGAAGTACACTACTGCTATTGACGTCTGGGGCGTCGGGTAAGATTACAAGACGTCCTTTGCAATCAACGTCTCGCTAACCTGAAACCAGTTGCGTGTTTGGCGAGATGTTGGTCGGCAAGCCTATTTTAGCCGGCGAAAGTGACGGCCACCAACTCGAGATCATCTGGGATCTGATGGGATCACCCACCCCCGAAAACATGCCTTTGTTCAATACCCTTCCTGGCTCTGAAGCTGTTGCGCCGCGTGCAAGACCAGGCAGCCTATCGACCAGATTCAGAGAGTACGGTTCTGGTGCAATTTCTCTACTCAAGGAGCTCCTCAAACTCGACTGGCGGAGCCGCATCAACGCTGCTGATGCCCTCAACCACCCGTATTTTAGGATGGCCCCTATGCCCGCCAATCCGGATGACCTCCCAACCTTCGAAGACAGCCACGAGCTGGACAGGCGCAAGTTCCACGACCGTAAGGCGGCTCTTCCACCAGCTCCGAAGGGCGGAACGGTAGGCATAGGGCCAGACGCTCATGGCGCAAATGCTGGCTTCAACAACGCCGATGCCTATTCTAACAGGAACAGTACGAACGGTAGCCGCTACCCCAATATTCCGGGAGGCCATAGGAACGGCGATGAGCGCAGACCGGCATGGCAGCGCGAGCGTGGCGAACGTGGGTTGCCGCCTAGACCGCCGCCGCCCGAGTACGCTAATGGCGGTCCCATGGATCGCGACGGCTACCGTGACAGAGATCGAGACAGACGACCTCGTAGTCGCGGAGGAAGAGGACCAGATGTAGACACCTACATCCCAAGCTACAGAGACGATGGCCCGCGACATAGAGACGATCGGCCTCCGCGTGATCGTCGTCGCAACAGCAGAGATGAACGATGGTATGAACGGGAGTGGGACCGTCGAACCAGAAGTCGCAGCCGGTCCCCAATGAGAGACCGAGATCGTGATGCCTACCGCAGATAGTCACACGATAGAAATAGTCCCGGAGAAGGTCACGGCAGCGGCGGCGATACAAGGACTAGCGAAGGTGGGTTTCTGTCAAATCTTGCAATTCGTTCGTTGCATGATCCAGGCCGAAGACACGAAAGTCCCCGTCGAGTTCGAAGCCGAGGTCGAAGTCCAAGAGACCGCAACTCGCCCGCTATGAGTGATCGAGGCTATGGAAGGGATGTGGAGGGCAGACGAGCAATAGATAGCTATAGAACGCAAAGACGTCATCATAGCTATTCCCCTCAGAGCTTGCCGGGCCCTCGAAGTCCTCGGTCAAGTTTCATCGCAGAGGCCGCAGCTCATCACCCCAGAGAATCTAGGACCACAAACAAGAGTGTGGTGAGTAAGAGGCGGCATTGTAACAATGAAAGACACGGCGAATAGGCGTTTAGGGCGGGAGACAACTGCCGAGCAAGGCTAGCATTAAAATGATTCTCAGGTCTATTATTAAAGGCTCCTGGCTCCTCTGGAGTATAGCAAAGAATGCCACAGCGATGTTCAGATTTCAGAATCGTCGTCATCTTCCTCGTGAATAGTTTGAGACCACAGCCCAGGCCTGGTCCTACGTCGCTTCGGAGGCGGCTTATTGAGTAGCTGCCAGTCTGTCTCGTAAGAGGACGAGTCCTCTGTCTTGCCCGTCCCTGGTCGTTCTGACGATGGAGTCGAGGGTGCAGGCGTCGGTGGCGCGGCCTTAAAGCCTCTGTCGTGCATGCCGAGGAGCGTAGTAATGATTTTGGATGTGCAGGACATGGTCAAACCGGTCACAATCCCGATGCAAGCTCCACAGGCCAGCTGTGTCGAATTAGCAACCACAGATCAAAATCGAAGGATGTGGAATGACCAACAAAAGTGTAGAGCGGCTGAAGTTCAACAGTCAGCGTAACGATTTCGTTCCAAGGGATAGCCAGCTTACCTGAAGGCTTCCTATAAAGTCAACTATTGCTTGAACCCATCCAATGATGAATGATCCAATAAGGATTAATGGTGAAATGAGGATGAGTATCGAGTTGATGAAGAGGGCCACCGGCTTCCATGCCAGGCGCAACGGGAAGGTAGCGACGCTGACCACGACGCTAGAGGTGTCGGATGCCCAGGCCATTTTGAAATATGACACAGGCGTTCGAAGTTATGGTGATGATGAGGAACAGCCGATTACAAGCCCGTCTTACTTCTTCTCTCAGCACGGCATTGGGACCACGCTTCTCTTGCCGCCGAAGAGATGATGTTTGAAAGGGGGTAAACATATAGGTAAGGAGCGCAGTGACGATTTGAGTCTGACCGTGAACGATGGCTGGCTGGCAGCCTGCCTTAGCTTAATGAGACGGAACGGTGGCACATTCCTGCCTTCTCAATGTTCGACGCTGCTTGTGTTGTTGTCTCTGGCGCTGCCTCTAGGCCGTTGAAGGTTACTGAGTCTTGAATGGAGCAGAGCACAGGCACGGACCACGTCGAGGTGGACTAAAGGTAGGTACGCCACAGTCAACCTCGCCCGTTGCTGAACTGATCTCTCACCCAATCTTTTGGGGGAAAAAAAAAGAAAACCGGCCCAAACACTTTCTGCACATTATCGCCTACCCCGTCAGCGACGATTTCGGAATAACCTCCCACGACACGTCAATACTCACGAAATCCCCCTCTCGCAGCTGCGCCGCCACATCTATCCCCTTAATAAACACCTCACGACCCCGCGGTACTTTCTGCAGCACTTTACCTAACCAGGATCGCACGAACGGAATCTCGAAGCAACCTGCCCGACGTGGGAGATTGGGACCCCTCCCACCTTCGATCACCACCGAATCGCGCGACTGCATTTAGCTGGGCCGCGCTGGCCTCGCGCTTTCGCACCGGAGCCCAACGCACAATCACGCACCGAACCGCATAACGCGTGTTGTTCGTACCTCACCCGCCCGCTTAGATCCAGACTCGGCCTAGTCAGGTAGGGTACCCCGAACCGCAACCCAGACCAGGCTGTCGTATCCTACTCGAGGAACAAATCTGGAAGAAGAAACAATAAAATGGGCAACAATCCCTCTTCGTCGTCCAAGCCTGCCACGCCTGTCTCATCCGGCGCGGCATCGCAGCAGGACTCTCCCAAACACCATCATCACCATAAAAGAGATTCCAAACACATCATTCCACCACGCTCCGCTGAGCGAGTCGCCGCCCCGCCTGAGCCCTCCCTCACGCAAGCCCAAGGGTCCACGACTACCAAGGGACCCAAGCCCCTCCAGGCCATCCCCATCTCGAACTTCACCACCGGTTCTCCATCGTCGAACTCGAGTATCCCCGTTCCCCAGCCGAAGCCCCCGGAAAACAAGCACATCATCCGCGATGAGCCCAGCAAGCCCGTAGACGTCCCCAGCGCCCCGACCGAATCCTCCTCCCTCAGATCGCATTACTCCGCCCACATGATTGAACCAGCGTTGGTCTCCAACAACAGTGTGAATGACATGTCGTACATCACCCGCCCTCCTCGTCTGCCTCTCCCCATCGAAGAGGAGATCCACACACCCGGGTCGCCCATCATTGCGCCGGCTGACACCGGCGAGGCGTCCGTCACGGAAGTGGAGACTCTTGACTCGGATGGCATCACGAGGAAGTCATCGGCGCTGAGTACGACCACTGTTGATGAAGAGGAAGGTGAGGAGTTGATGGTCGACAAGACACGGCCTACGGTGCCGACTCGTCTCGAATGGCGCAGAGGAGGAGGCAAGATCTATGTTACGGGCACCATCTTCCAATGGAACCGTAAACAAAGATTACATCCCGTGTAAGTTCAATCCATTTGGCCTTACATCTTGGCTGTCTGCGTTACACCTGTGATTACCCAGTGGTCTGAGACCCCAAGCACTTGAGTACCTGCTCATGGCCAGCCTTGCGCCCAGCGGCTTACCAATAGTTACTGACCCGGTTCGTAAACAGAGACGGTCAGCCTGGTGTATTTGCTGCGACAGTACATATCCTTCCGGGAACACACCATGTTAGGTTCCTGGTGGACGGAATCATGCAGACCTCGCCGGACTTGCCGACGACTGTAGACTTTGGAAACAACTTGGTCAACTTCATCGAGGTCAGCGCTGATGACCTCCCCGCCAAGGCTCCTGTAGTGCCAGGCCCAATTCCCGCGCCAGGTACCGTTGCCGAAGATCAGAATGCACCCAAGGCTTCAGCATCACAGGTTGATAAGCAGCCAAGGCCACCTAAAGGCAAGGCGGTACCCTCGCCCAGTCAATACTTTCACCAAATACCTAAATACTTGGTGGATTTTGACCAACCTGAGGACTCCTCGGCCTATCAATACGCGGTGACAGCCATTGAGAAACTACCTACACCCCCAAGTCTTCCAGGTTTCCTGGGCAAGCCGATTTTGAATGCTGCAGTCCTGATGAAGGACGACAACAGTGTTCTCAACATGCCCAACCACACGGTCCTGAATCACTTGGCCACAAGTAGTATCAAAAACAACATCTTGGCCGTGTCAGCTACAACGCGATACAAGAACAAGGTAAACCATTACTTCACACTTGAAACTTGTTCCTTGCTGACCTGGGATCTAGTACGTCACAACAATCATCTACAAGCCCACCGCGACCGATGATTAATCACGCTATAAGGGCTCTTAGGGTCTGGGAATGTCGAGCAATTTGCTCAGAGCAGCTATGAAGATGCCGCAGTGACGTCGTTACGATCTCGTCCTGCATCGGTTAGGTATATCACACAGGCACAAAAGCATTAGATCTCCAAGGCCGTACATGCCATTTTGATCGAACTCTTCAGTCTCTCCATTTGATGTGAACCTCGTCTGTCCTAAAACGCTGCGTACATGAGCTTTCCTCTAGGGATGTTCTGAAGCCCGTTTCGTACGCCAGCAGACCAGCATGTGCGATCATGATGCCGTTGTCGATACAGAATCGTTCGTCCGTCGCAAATACGCTGCCTCCTCTCTCCTTGGCCATCTCACCCATCATCTCCTGGAGTCTCTCGTTGCATCCCACACCACCCACGATCAAGACCTGGTTGCTTCCTACATGCGCCATAGCGCGCTCCGTGATCTCAACCAGCATAGCAAATACCGTCTCCTGCAGCGAGAAGCACAGGTCTGCCGGCGTGAACGTTTCCTCCCCCTTGGCCTGGCTGGCCTTCATCTGTCCGGCCAGAATATCTGCGGTGGCTAAGATACCCGAGAACGAACAGTCCATGCCCTTGACAGCGTACGGCAGCTCCAACAATCGCGAGCCCTTCTTCGCCAGCTGTTCGATATTGTATCCCGGCGCAGGATCGTTGCTGATCTCGAGCGTCCGCGCGAACCGATCAAGGCAGTTCCCCACGGCGATGTCCAGCGTCTCGCCAAAGATCCGGTATCTCTGCTCCGCATACGCAATGACCTGGCTGTTTCCACCACTGACATACAACACGACGGGGTTCTGCGCCCCCGTGATCGTCCGGCCCATCTCAATGTGTCCGACGCAGTGGTTAACGCCCACCAACGGCTTGTTCCACAGTAGGGCGAGCGTACGCGCCGCGACAGCGACGCTCGTCAGCGGCGCGCCCATACCGGGGCCCTTTGTGAAGCACACGCAGTCGACCTCGGACACTGAGAGGCCGGCCTCGCGGAGGGCGCGGCGCGCGAGCTGGACGAAGAAAGAGCGGTGGTGCTTCGCGGTATCCTTGGGCAGGAATCCCTGTCCCGGGGGTGAGACGAAGGTGTGGCGGATGTTGGAGAGGATGGTGGACTCGGAGCCGTTATGTAGCATCACGCCGATGCCGAGCTTATTGGCGGAGCCCTCGCAGCCAAGGGCGATGAGGCCTTTCTTCTTGGACATTGTCGCGGTCGTGAGCTTCGAGGGAGATGGTGCGCCTTCGGGAAGCAGTGCCGATGTATCGTTGAGGAGGTCGGGATCGTGGGTCCTCTTGGCTGGTAGAGTATCGGTCATGGAGCTAGCTGGATGCGATGGCTTCGTCTGGATGGTGATTTCCTCCTCCTCTTCTCCCTCTATTCTGTCAGCCCGTCTATTCCAGTCGAGTCTTTGCACGTCGAGTACGCATCAATGATACTCGAACTGAATGCGCCGACTTCGATTATGCAAAGATCGCAATTCATCAGTTTCCCTCGTCGCAAAGGATCATTTGCCGAGCGCGGTGGTCAGAAAAAGTTGACGTAGGAGGGGTAACGTCTGGTGGGATGTCCTCAATAAGTGGATAAGGTACTATTTACGGGCCTGGACCTCTCAGCGGCCATCCCCCCCTGCCGCAAGTGCTGCCACAACCGCCATTCCCACCGCGCCGGACCCTTTGCGTCGCCTGCGCCCGTGACATCCTAGCCCGCAAAAAAGATGCCCAGCAGTAGCAACAGCGTCAGCGCCAGCACCTTTGCATTCGTACCTAAGGCTGCTGACCTTTTCCTTATCGTAGGGCCGCTCATTGGATGACAACCTAGTTAGCTCGCTCTCGCGGCAAACGCCGTTCCGTTGTGCGCGCCCGGGCCAAATCCCAGAAGATCCGACGCCCACGAAGGCTCACAGATAGAGAAAGGGAACGAGATGGGACAGATGGACAGGGGCTGATCAGTGCTTCGGTGTCCAGTGCTCTCCGACCTTCCTTCTAAAAAAGAAAAAAAAGGCCAACCACAGCAAGGTAGGTAGGCAGGTACCTCGCGGGATGGGTGGTCGTTTATTGCTCACACAAACTGAGTTGCTCAGAGGTTCCAACGCAATATCCCCACACCACCAGGCAAGCCTCGACAAGTGGAACTCCACTTTCCTTCTCACTACACAATTCTTCCTTGTTTCCCATACTCGTCTTCTGGCAAACTCTCTCCCCTCCTTCTACATTGTGCAATCTGCGTCTCTCTTTGTTCCTTCTCAAGTACATTCCTGAGTTGCCTTTTCTTTCCTGAGGAACATGGCCCTCCCACTTTCTTGGTTCCCTCATCTCGTGATCGCCGAGGGATCTACGGTCCTTGATCTGCCAAATCGGGCGAGATAAAGGTAGTCTGCTGACGCCAGCCAGCCAAGCAGACACAACATGCCTCACTTCCCACCTCCCAGCATAGCATACCTCCACGGGAGGTTTTTACATTATCTTCTTCTGGCTTCGGGCGACTCCTACTCATGGCGACAGCAGACGTTGTCCTTGGCAAGGGCAGTCGCTCAAAGTAGGGGCAGCATCCTCGTCGCATGCTGTTCGAGGTGCTATGCCTTCAGCCGCCCAGTACAAGAGCTCGACGCCCTCCAGAGCACCGCCAGCTCTCCCGAACGAGAATCCTCCGCCCTGCGAGAAGAGTTGCGATCTTCTCCCTAGCCAGCAGCTTCGAGCCTCGTCGCACGCTAGTTGCAAAACCCAATAGCTGCCTCCGCACGAGTCCGGCCGCACCCACCTAGGTTTTAAGCCACGAGCGTCGTGAGCATCAAGGCTTATAGATCGAGACCGCAAGACGGATCATAAACACTGAAGGTGTGCTTGAAGGTCATTATGGATCTTGTATTCATAGGGTGGGGAATCTATTTTCCTCTCTCCATGTCTTGGTCCCTTGGCAGACCGCCGGCAGACAACTCCTATTGCCTCATCTTTACATTCATATACTTTACATGGAAACCACAACCACCCAGAACGCCACGCCAAACCGACCATCCCGCCCACCACCAGGCCTTCTTTACAAACCAAAACAAGAACAACCAAACACCGGGGGGTATACAACACTACGTCATCCGTGGACGAGGAGAATGCGAGGCAACTCCGGGTAACTGTCACGAAGCCGCAACCTGAGCTGGAGCCGCTGCTGGCTGCTGCTGTTGTTGTTGCTGCTGCTGCTGCTGTTGTTGCACCTGTTGCGACTGTGAAGTCTGCGGAATCTGCGGAGCATGCGGAGTCGGCGGTTGAGGTAGCGCCGGCCTGCTCCCGGCAACTCCTGCAGCTTGCGGAGGTACTTGGCCGTTGACCACACCGTCCGGTGGTCGCCTCGGATACACATACTGCGACAATGGAATTGTTGCGCGAAACTTCAATGCCCGAGTGTCAAACGGGTCCACCTCGTACACTGGTGTCTCGTCTTCGTCATCCTGGTCATACTTCCACCGATCAGAGTACTCCTCGCCATCCATTTTCGGCGGTGTTGGCATTCCCCGACGGTCTATCCACAGTCGATTCAACCGACCGATGCGACGACGGAATGCTGGCTGGCTGTTTGGCGGCTTCTCTTTGCCGCCTGCGCTGCCGGCTGTGAATTGAAAAACCGACGTATTACTCTTGTCTGCCAAAGGCTCTGCCTCGTCGATATCCATGGCGTCCGACTCAGACGATGTAGACGCCGGAGGGGTCATTAGATATTGGGTCTTAGCAGGTCGGAAATTCATTTCCATGCCCTGCTCCTTAACCGGGGGTAGGGGGTCTCGGGTGAGATCCACATGGTTTTGGTTCCACTTGCGGTGGTTGTGAACCTTACTTTCAACATCCGCACGCAGTTCATTCTCCTTCTCTGCGAGCTTATCTGTCAGCTGCAACAGGTCTGCTTCTATAGAACGCCCATCTGGCCGCACAGCAATGCGAAGGTGGTTGCCAGGAGGTCTCTGCAGTGCAGGTGCTTCCACAGGCTTCTTCTTTTGGGGCTGTGGGTGGTTAGCTCTCATTTCGATTCGGTCACCGGGACGAGAAGCTCGACGTACCTTTTGGTTGATGAGGTCTTCGTCCTCGGTTTTGATACCAAGCTTAACCTTCATCTCCTTCAGTTTAGCCCGTTGTTCGAAGATCAAGCGGTCCAGGTTCAAGGCTTCGCGTTTCAGCATCTCACGCTCATACGAATGGATTATGAGTTGCCGTCCATCCTCAAGCTCTCGACGAAGTCGTTTGAGCTTTTCGGCGCTCTGAACATCTCTTTGCCTCGTCTTGCGGGTTTGTCTTGCCTCGCGACGTCTGAAGCAGACATAGGGATCGGCCTCGTCACTCTCCTGGTGCGTCTCAAATTTTACCGACGGATGTAAAGGCTTGTTGCCAGTCGCTTGCCGACGCGACTTCCAGTATTCATAGACGTGCTTGGCATGCGCCATCAGTTTTTGAGTGCCGAGCTGGCTGAGCGACGGGACCATGACATCGTAGCCAACAACGGTGTTGTCTATCGATGCGAAGGGAGTTTGTTCTGAGGCAATCTCCTCGAACACCTCCACGATACGTTCAAAGTCATCTTCAGACAGCTGAGAGGCAACCGTTTTTTTTGTGGAGTTGTACTGCTTCAAGAACTCATCATCCTCAGTGGTCATGTCATAGGAGATGCCTATGCATTCTTCGACAGTTTGTGAGAAGCGAATGTAAGAGGCAGGTTGTTGGAAGTGACTGGGGTAGAGCTGATCATAGTTGATCTGGCTCTCCTGGGGAGGTGGGACCGGAATTTCCTGGTCATTGCTAGTACCCGCCTCTTTGAGAATGGACTGAAGATGGTATTCCTATGCAGTCTCGATCAGTATTCCGCTCTAGGTTCGTGAGAAGGTGGGTCGCGAGACGCCAAGGCATGTCACATGACTGGGTCACGTGATATCTGAGTACGAAATGGGAGTGAAGTGACTCACAGTTTCCTCAGCAGCCTCGACACCGGTCGCAATTTGGGACTCGGTTGTCAAAGATTCGTATTCGCTGGCATCGATATCATGTTCTCTGAGTACGGGAAGCAGCGTCTTGACGCTCAACTTCTTGACTCGGACTTTCCTCGTAGACATGGTGGCGAGTGGGGTTGGAAGGCGGAAAGCCAGCGGAAAATCCGCAAAAAAAAGTCGATCAAGTCATATATTGGGGCATCCGACTCTGAATTTTGGGGTTTAGAAGGATAAAAAACGTGGTTGTGGTGTTTGTTCCGATGGCCGAAGTGTCGCTGCTTGATGAGGTGACGTTGAGATGTGTTTTGCCGCAAAGATGCCACGCGCAGAATTTTTCTGGTGCACCGCTCATCGCCTTCGAAGAGGTTTCTGGGAGTCGTGTACTGTGCAGTAGTAAAAACGCTGTGAGAATACTTCGCGCTCGGGCCAACAACCGCATCGGACCCTGGCCAAGCAGCCCGACTCGTCGACTCTGGGGACTGGTACCTTCCATCCAGGACTGGGCGGCGGAAATAGGGGAGTCACGTGGCGTGCCTGCCCAACGTAATAACAACCGCGAAAGCCATGGAAATCGCAGCCAAGGCATAGTATTTCACTGAGCATCCAAAAATGTTGATGCATCCCAGATTTAACTCATGTATCTCATATCCTTCCGAAACTCAAACGTGGTGGTAATACGTACGGTCCTCGCCGCCGTTCACGTCGTACGTCTATCAATCTCAGCCAATGATGGGATCGACTGAATCCAGAAAATGGCCCGTGCACAGAGACCTTCCTGGGTGGGTTTATGTGCCCGAATCCAGGACTCAGGCCAATCAAAAGCGCCCGCGGCTGCGACTCGACGCCTACCGCACCGTATCAGCATTAAGCCTTATTTCTTGTAAACCTCCCACTCCCACTTCAACCACGGGAAACCCTACGGCGGATCAGCGAATCTCGAGCTCGAACAGCCTGCGACGAACACGACGACAACGGTAATTAGACAGATTGCGCATCACCACGGATCCCGTCGAGATCGCTGCCAAAACCCAACATGGGCAACACTACGAGCGCCGTGTTGGACAATATCGTCCAAGGGTCCAACTGTGAGCCCCTCCCCAGCAGTCGATTTCTTTTTCGCACAGACTTGGGCGCGTGCTGACGGCGGGCAGTCGACAGAGAAGAAGTTGACCGCCTCAGGAAACGTTTCATGAAGCTCGACAAGGCATGCTTCTTTTTTCCTCCTTTCTATGGACATCTTTGAGGACGGCGCGCATTTCTCAAAGACCCTCTGGTCATAAGAGTGGCACCCTAGCTGACCGACTCTCTCTGCAGGACAACTCCGGTACGATCGAGCGCGATGAGTTTCTTAGCCTTCCTCAAATCTCCTCCAATCCGCTAGCCACAAGGTACGAGTGATGCCAATTGAGGCAATCCGGCTCCGAGGCAAGACACTAAAACATGCTTCACACAGAATGATCGCTATCTTCGACGAAGACGGTGGCGGTGACGTCGATTTCCAGGAGTTCGTTTCGGGTCTCAGCGCATTTTCGTCCAAGGGAAATAAGGAGCAGAAGTTGCGTTTCGCCTTCAAGGTATACGACATTGACCGCGATGGCTACATCAGCAACGGCGAGCTCTTCATAGTACTGAAGATGATGGTGGGAAGCAACTTGAAGGACCAGCAGCTTCAGCAGATCGTCGATAAGACCATTATGGAAGCAGACCTTGACAAGGACGGCAAAATAAGTTTCGAGGAATTTACCAAGATGGTGGAGAACACGGACGTCAGCATGAGTATGACTTTGGGTGAGTTCCAACCAACACGCGAGCCTTTGAATTCGGCATCAGGCACTGATGGTGAGGTCCAGACACATTCTAGAGCGGAGCATAGTGATGATGCGCACATCAGAATCATGAGACATGAATTGCAACACTGTTCAAAGTAGAGATAAACAACATTCTCCCGGTAGGCCGGTACCAAAACCGGTCTTGTTCTGAACTGAAGTATTTTTCAATTTCCATGCGTATGAAGTTATCATTGCAATTGCTCGCGCACTTTTCACCGGTGTCAGCAAACTTCTTACTAGATAGGGAGCGAAAGGTGGTTGCACGAGCCGGTTGGCAATTGTTCATCAGTCATCTTGTCGATCAAGGTAATTTACCTGAGCACGGGGAGCTCTCCAAGAAAATACCAGGAGTGCAACCCTAATTGACGAGTGGAGGGACGAAAGCTCGTGGCAGATTCAAGGCGCGACCCCACGAAAGTCTGTCTGGCTTTTACTATGGAAAACTCATAAGAATATCTGTCTAAGTCGGCAGATCTTTCCATTTCCGGACCACGAGGCTTGGCAGGCTTGGTTGAGGACGACTCGTGCAGGATGTCAAGAATAGATGCAGGAGGCGAGATTTTTGAAATCTTCATTCAGCTATTCATGCCTCTCAGGGACTAATCTAGGTTGATTTACCAAATGTCGGTGCCATCCAACCTTACGAAACAGTCCTTGGGCGCACATAAGAGGTCAGAGTTGGCGGACGAGACCTTCCGCTATCCAGGAGGCGAGAACAATTGTGACCAATCAAGCCGAGAAGTTGAAGTCTGATGACGGGCCGATCGAAAACAAGTCTGCGTGGATTTACTTCAAAGCCATCGGACTCGAAATTGTGAGCATGGAAATAGGCCCGCGAGACATGGGTCTCATGAACTACAGCGTCATCGCATCGACAGGGAATGTTCTGCAACAAACGAGACGTGGGCGATACGTGAGAAGCAAGGCAGCCAAGGCCAGATTAGATGCCTCGCCGATCTTACCAAAGAAATCAGACATCGGAGTCCTTGACCCACCACTGCACTCGAGCAACATACTTGCGGTGGGCTATTATTCGACTATTACCACCGCAGAGTGGAAGAGTAGAGGGAGAGCTTGACTTCAGGAAGCGCGATCCTGGAACAAATCAAGAAGAAAACAAGGTATTGGGAAACTCCCGAGCCATGCGCTAAGTCATTCACTCTCGGTAAATTTGCAAGAACCGTTGTTCAGTAGGCCTCTGGTCTGCGTGGGAATGTCGTCCCAGCGCTTGGGAGAGTCTGACACTGCAGTGGCTTTCGTTGCGCACGAGAGGGCGAATATAATGGGAACGGGAGGCTAGTGCGACCTACTAGTTGAAGAATGAGGATGGGGATGAAGATGGAGATTTGGAGGAGCACGATAAGCCAGAGGCTTGAAAATGAAGACTTCATCGAAGAACGTCCCATCCTGAATTTGCCCCCTTTTGGAACAGAGTTGCCAAAGTCCTACACAATGACTTGTTTGACGAACAGGAGTGCTGAGATGGAGTCTCCTAATGAGATGGTACTTTGATGCTCCACCTGGAACTGTGAGGCCCCCTTGAGGCACAATGTCTCCGTGTTGCCTATGAGCTCCCAAGACGTGCTTCTTCGATCAAGATGTGTATAGTCGCTTTGTTTCACAACATGCAAATCATGGGCTGACAATGCCCAAAAGGGATAGGAATAAGCTGACGAAAAATCCAAGATCGTGGTTTACGCTGCGAAGAGGTATGATTTTCTTTTGCTTAATAAAGCTCTCCCTACGTACTGAACCATGCGTTTCTCATACAGCCAGAGATGGGAGACGACGGGTGGTTGTCTCGGGAGAGCATTCCTGGGTGGTTCTAGCATAAATCTCATTACTTATGTGAGGAAAGTGGGTGGAGATTGGCTTTGTCACTTTATCGCAACGAAGTGTTTGACAAGACTGTCACCCGGAAGATTGGGACGAACAGGCTGAGGGGCAAAGCCCGGCCCAAGCGGAGCCGCCGAACCCGGGACCCACTCCGGGTTTACCGAACCACCAACCTTCTTCGCTCCGGCACGCTCCGGACGAGTCACGAAAGAAGACCTGGGTCGAGGAATGGAGCACTCGGCGTTCGATTGTACGAGTACTTGAACAACTACGAGGGGCCCCGTTTCCGCTCCACAGTAGGTGGTCACGTCATGTCTGTTCATAGCCAAAACCAGGGACCTTCTTTTTCCCACCCCTCGCACATGGAATTGCCCCCCACTAACTTCGTGTGGTGGAGCAAGTCAAGTCGGGAAATGTGACAGGTCATTTTTCTCAGATATGCAAACCAACATAAAAATGAAGAAGAGACATGGAAAGCAACTTTTAGTACAAACAAGCCCCTTGTCCCAACACGGAAACCTCCCAATCCATGGCACTGGTATAATTGAAGGTCAAAAAATAGCCCAGGGAAAAAAAAAAAGGAAGGCGCAGAAGGCTAAACTGCTTAGCTGGTAGGGGCATAGCAACACCCGAACCTGGAGCAGGCATACCCGGACTTGGTCTCTCCGGGCCTGAACCTGTATCCCGCACTTTGGAGAGGTCTGGATTACAATTGAAGCAGGAGGAAGAGATCTGCGTCTCCCGCATGCGCTCTTCTCCTCCAGAGAGCTTAGTCAAGCGGCTGAAACAGCTTTAATTCTCTGGAATGGGAGGGATCACGCGGCTGGGAACTTCGGTCCAAGGCCACCAAACCACACCGAACTCTTTTTGAGACGAAGAGCGGAACGGCACGGCCACCCCAAATGTAGCGTAGTCGCAAATCGGCAATATGCTGGTTGTTGCCGCATGTCGCGCTACTCCAACTCAACCCTCGAACAACTTCGTATCCTCGTCCGACGCAGGTAATGCAAAGCGTCGCTCGTCGCCTTGCAGACTCTCGCTGACAGTGCATATCTCGCTCTCGGCAAGCAGCCCTGTTTCCAAGACAACCAGGATAACTCAGCCGTGTTTGTGTTAACACCTACCTCGTTTCGGCAACACAACTAGCAACAATAAAAGGCTTATCCAGTATACTGCATAGTACCAACAACCTGAGACGATCTACAGATCATGCGCCGACCAAGACAAGCGCCATTGCCCTGTCTCATGCCATTCGCCCCACCTTCCAGCCCCGTCTCCCACCATCGAGTGTAAGTACTCTTTCTTGTGTCTTTTCGTGGCTCCGTTCTTCCCCTCGGGACGTTGCCAGCAATGCGCCAGAGTCTTGTGCCCAGAGAGGGAAAAAAGAAACCCTTCCACCCAAAAATATCTCCAGCTGATGTATCTTGTTCGTTGAATCCATGGTTATACTGATAAAAGTATTGTGCGTGCAACGCAGACTGCTCTCTCTTACCTGGGCAAAAACCCCACCAATCATCCAAAGTCCCAAGTAGCCGGTGAGGACCGCAGTCCTCTCCATGATCCATCGCAACCTCGGCCTGTCCAAACAACAAATCAAGCCGCAGCGCTGCCCCTCCCAGCCAGCTCGCCTGCAGGGTTCCCGTCACTTGTCACAATCATGTCACATCACACCCAAAAGGCCTGCTTGTGTGACTGTATTTACTTCCCATCTTCATGTCGTTGGTCACAAAGCAGGGCAATGGCTCTGTCTCTTTTTTTTAGGTTTGCCGAGTACCCCAGTCACAGAAGGTAAGCAATAAACGCGGGCAGCAGCATGGCCCAAGGACAAGATCTGATGCCGACTACCCGTTCGTCCGTCGAGAGAGATACCTCGGTTACTTCACAACATCACTTGGAGGCCCTCGCCGTCCTCGAATGCGGGAGACGTAGCTGCGATAGGCCAAATCACAGCCAAGGCCGCATAAAGCCGCCGTGCTTAACAGCCAAATTGTACTGGTCACCGGAAAGGGGGAGAAAGATACCAACCTGCAGCAAGCTGTCCATGCAAGCAAGCGGTCCCTTCTCGCATCGTCACCGGCAAATGAATCCTTCTCCGTCCTCCGCCTGCTGCGGCACTGCTGCCTCTCCCGTCTTACTGTCTCTGAATCTACCCATCACGACAAACCCGAGAACTGACATGCCGGGCTATGCGATCACAAGCATCCCCTCTCTCAGAACAACCCTCAATTGCCGCTGTAGTCAGCTCTTTTCGATTCGGGTTCACGATTGATGCCCGACCTAGGCAAATGGGAAGAGGGGCAAAGAAGCAGGGGCAAAAAGGAAGAAAAATTCAACCGACCATATACTTGGTAACCTCTATGTCCGACCATATACCATCAAAGCGGCTTGGTAGAGGTCAAGGGTTTTCGAAGTCCATCCCTAGTCGAAAGCTGTGAGGCATCTGATTTTCCCACACTCCCCCCTCCCCCCCCCTTTAGGGCCACTCCAGTACCGTATCCGTACCGAAGCCGTGCAACTGAAAGGTCCCAGGCCCAGCCCAGCCCAGGAAAATTCTAGACCACCACCACACACCACCCAAACTCACACGCACAGCTAGCAACCCAACATCTATCTGGTGTTACTAGCCTTTTTTCCAAGGCGGGAGATCGGCGCAGAAAAACGTCGTCATTCCCCCCAAAACCGCCGCTTCTTCGCCTTCCGGGGGCCATATACCATGTTACAAACCGCCCCATGAATGGATGATTGGGCAATTGGGCACAAATCAATTTGCGCTGATCCTCCCCCTTGTTTTTGATCTATTTCCCACGCCTCGGGCAGTTTTCCTTCGGATTTTGAGGGGACCACCCATCCACCCATCACCACCACCACCACCTCCATCCCGGCGTCGCGGCGAAATGGCTTCTAAGTCACTGATCACCCGCATGAAAGCTTACAAGGCCATGTAATCAAAATAAACGTAGGGCAGGAAGATCGGCGGTGAGGCGCATGGGTGGGTTGGCCTTTTTCCTCTCTTTCTCCAGCGCCGTGATGGGGAAGCGAATGATCTGCCCAGCTCTGTGGCCATGTCTTGCTCGTTCGTTCGAGTGGTGAGGCTTTGGACTGAACGGGGCGTTTTCCTCTTCACGTAGTGCTTTGGCGTTTTTCCGACTTCGATCAGTCGTGCAACACCCCTCCATCTCTCTAATGCTTGATTCGTGACAGAACATAGGATGGAAAGGTACACTACGTACAAGTGTTTCTACAGGGGAGAGGGTAGCGCAAACCACACCCACTCACAAGTAAAGACGACGGTAAACGGAACAAACAAAAAAGTACTCAACAAGAAGAACCTTGAATAAACAACCAATCAAACGATAAAACCCCTCCCCGCCCATGATGTTGCGCGCAACGGCGACGCAAAGCTCGTGAGAGCATTCCAGCCTGATCTACTACTACTACTACTACTACTACTACCACATCCGTAGGTATACATGATTTCTACAGGAGACATACACTCATCCTCTTCTCTGGTTTGTTTCTCGTCCCTTTGTTTGCGAGTATCCGGCCTCACTTCCCACCCCCTTTTGCCACCCATTCGGTCGTCCCTCGCATTCCTCCCGTCCGGTACGCCCGTCTACGATCAGTCCCAATATACTACACACCCGTTCCCCCGGGCAACCCCTTTCCATAAAAAAAAAAAAGAAAAGAAAAAGAAAGAAAGAAAAAGGGAATCGGAGCCTGTCATCCGTCCGCTTCATTTCCTTAATCACGCCCCCGTTTGCCGGAGGTAACATCAGGTTCAGCCCTGTCTCAAGACGCACCAGCCCTCTGGATGGCATTGACCAGGGATTTGCGCCCGAAAAGCGCCAAGGGGGGTGGAGAAGAAGGACATGAAGAAACGAAGAAGGAAAAAAGAAAAGAAAACAAACTCAGAAACTCAGAAATCATGGCCCATTCATGATGCTGACATGGATACCTGCCCGACTACCTTTTGGAATGCGAGATTGATGAGCAGTTATCCCCCCTGAAGAACTCCAGTTCCACCTGACATCGTGTTGATAGCTCCTACCCTGCCACAAGACGTCCGAATGCCAAGGGATTTACATTTGGGGAAGAATGAGAGATAAAGTAGAAGACCGCCAAAGATGAGTGAACAACCCAGAGAAGATTCCCGGCAAAGCGCCGCCATCCAGAGCATGTTTACAGGCAATTCAATGAGGCTCCGAGATCCAATTGTTTTCCGAGATGGTTGCAGGGATGGGCACCAGCTGGCTCGTACCAAGGCTTTTTCATCTGCTCCCGTGGTGAGAGCCCGAGGCTGCCTGAGTCCCGCCACCGTTTCCGCCAGATTCCTCGTTCGCCTCGTAAAGGTCAAGACAAGCCTCGAGAACTAGGAAAGAGTGTGTCAGTTGTCCGCACTTCCAACAAGTTATTATGCCAAGGTTGCGCGAATGCTTACTCTCGATGATCTGCTGCTCCCATACTCCGTATTGGTAGTCCACCAGACCATGCCGCTCGATGCCATCACACAGTCGAACCAACTCCTTGCCCATCTTTTCGAGGCCTTCTTTGCTGATCAGCGTCTGTGATCGCTGCAGTTGCCGCCCAGGTTCCATCAAGTCCTTCTGCATCTGGAACAGAGAGAGCCAGGCGTGGTTGAAGTCGTTCCAAAGCTTGATCCGGTCTCCGTGCAGGTTCTGGTCGTCGAGGTTGAGTCCTGCCAAGAATGAACATATTAGTGACTTGAGTCCAGCTTGAACGTCGGCTCTTCATGCTACTGGCTCGCAAAACTTACCAAGGTCGACAACTTGCGACAGGAGCCAGTTGGAGACATCCAACAGGGACTGACTAGCGCTCTCGAGCACGCCGTTGCGAACGTTTTGGAAGACCCCCCGCAGCGCAGACTGATACTCCATCCACTTCTCCTCCAAACCGCCTGTTGCGGAATAATCCTGCTCTTCCATTGAAACGTCGGCGCTCGCTGTCGGCTGCGGCATCCCGCCCACATTGGATATGTTGGTCTGATAATTTGCCATCTGCGGTTGTTGATATGCAGTCGCGTTGGCGCCTGCAGAAGGCGCATGAGGAAGGTTGGAGGTTCCTGTGCTACTGCTCGGGTCGTTCGAGAAGTACGACGTCGACACGTCCGTCGGTAAAATCGGTGCAGCTGCGGGCTGCCGCTGAAATTGCGGCTGACTGTCGTAAACGGAGCCTGTCGCGCCAGCCAAGTTGTCATAGCCCATCGTCATGGCCGCATTATAACCACCAAAATTTTGCGCCGCCGGACGGCCATCCTGACCGTACCCCGAGGGGTAATGCATCGTGTTCGCTGCCATTGGGGTGTTAAATGACCCTGCTACCGGTTCCTGATAGTTGTACGTGCTGTAGCTACCCGTGCTTCCCATGCCCCGAGCTTGTGAGGGCGACGTGTTGAGTGGCGCCGGCCGGTTGTATCGTTCCGTCGAACCTGTAGCCATTGAACGTCGCTGCTGCAGAGGATCCTGAATGTTGTATCTTGGGTTGGAGGTGGGATGCATGGGCGCTTCATTCTGCCTCCTACGGCGATTGGGATCGTCCATCCCACGAGGGGTTTGGTCGCCGGTCGACTCCGGAGGCAAGCCTACCGTATGCGCCGGTGGCAACGGAGCTGGCGATGTGTAGAGTAGGGCCAGTTTGGGCCTTTGGATCGGTCAAGAGACCGTCCAACGAAGATGTCGAGTCCCTTCGAGGTTGGTGGGGGATGAATTTTTTTCCCCTTTCCTTCTCGATCCTTCTACAGTCCTAGTCGAGCTCGTCGAGACGATGAAGATGAAAGGGGGGATGAAAAAACGGTACGGCTAGATTGGCCCAATAGGTAGGTTCCTCGACGTGTTTGCTCTGATCAAAAGCAACGTGCCGACGTGCGTTTGTTTGTTGGAGAGGGGTGTCTGGACTCGAGTACGACTGGGCGGCAGCGGCGGATGGTTTAAGTCGCGCGTCTAAGGGAAAGGTAACGCAAATGTCGACTGGTTGGATTTGAAGTGTCAAAAGAGACAAAGGTAAGGAAGCGTTGACTTGGGCGAGGGGGCCTGATGTGTGATGCCGATGAAGGGTCTGTCTGATGTCGAGCCGAGCAGAGCGCTGCACAGGATGGGCTGGCAGATCTTCGGCGCGGGTAATAGAAGGTGCTTTTATGAATTGGATTGGGAGGGAAGGTCCGGATAGATTGTGAGATGGGGAAGACAAGGAAGTTAACTCTCCAATCTTGCTTGTCGCGACAAAGCTCGGCGAAGCTAGCGCCGGCTTCCTTCATGCCCTGACGCCTGAAGGTTCGGGAAGACAAGACGACGACTGGCGACGAGTCGTTGGTGTCTTGTGAGTCGTCAGAGAAGTTTAGATTTTGGTAAACAAAAAGCCAGCGAATCGGGTGGATATCGCGCTGAGTTGTCAAACTGGTGTCAGGTTTGATACCAGGAAGATCCTAGACGGCGCATGCACTACAATTTCCAACATCACAAGCCGGTCCTTGCGCGATCTGCTTGGGCAACGAAGCCGCACCAGGGTCTCAGCAACCACCGAGTCGCTTTGACAGAAGATGCGATTCGCCGGACGTGGTAAAAGGGCCGGGCGGACTCTGTCTTGAGATGAAATAGGAGATGTAGTGGTTGGCCGTGTCCTGAGGCTGTACTCTGCCGCCTGGGGCTTGAGGTGAGGCTGGCAATGTGGATGGAGCAAAACCGAGTGCCACTTTTGTTGCTCGTAGCTTAGTGCTGCGAGGCTAGGTAGAAGCAGACGCGACTCTATCTATGTATGTAGCACTTGAGAAGGGGAGGGGGTTTGGCTGGCAGCGAATGACAGGGTAAGCTTGTGATGGGAGAGGATATGGGGCGGGTTCGGGTGTTGTGCGTGGAGGATGTGAACGGTAGTCTCGGGGTCTATCTTATACATGGGAGGGATGCAGATATGAGCCGATCCTGGGAAGGAATCACGAAGATTAAGAAAGGATAGAGGAGAGAGGGCAGAGAGATGAAAAAAGCAATGAAAGGGCAGAATGGAAAAAGCAACGTCAACCCCGAAAGAGACTTGGGCTAAACTTGGGGGGGGCCTTGGTATGTTACCTTGAGTCGGGAAGTTGAGGTGAGACAGAGAGAAAGAGCCAGTGTCAACGTGGAAGTAAGAGTGAGAGTGATTGTGAGGGAGAGGAAGCAGGCAATCACCTGCCTTCTGCCTCCAATGGAAAGGAGAGACCAGATCAACAATGGAAGGCCAGGAAGACTAATTAAGTCCAAAGTCAGGCCCATAAGTCAGTGCCAGGACGGATGGGACTAAACCAGATCAGACCGAGCCGATACAGGCGCTGGAGAGAGTACGCAAGTATTGCACCGTTATGATGGTGTCTGCAGAGCCAAAATAGTAACGAACTTGGCAGACAGTGCCGTGGTCGAGGAAGTATCCCTTCCGTGGAGTAAGGTAGGGCAGAATGAATCCAACTGCGGCTAGATGGTCCCTAAGGGAAGCAAGCTGGACCTCGTAACGCACTTGAGAGACCCAGACGTAATCTTAAAGCGGTCTGCGCCGTACAGCGCCAAACCGGTCCAATGCTTGTCCACGAGTTCGTCTTCGCAAAGGAATTGCCTTAGGTGTGAAGCACGTTGCAGGCCGAGGAGCTATAGAAAAGTAAATGCGGCGCCAACAACGTAGCGGCCGTAGCGGTGCCGGCAGACGGGAGGATTGGATCGATTAGATGGAGCTGCGATAATGGAGCTGGATTACCAGAACTGAACCTGGAGTTGGGTTGGAGCTGGAACTGGAGGTTCTGAATGGAGATGGAGATGGAGTTGGAGTTGGCCATCGGCCGAACAAGGGACGTTATGCAGCGATCTGCAAGGAAGTATCTGAGGTTGGGGGTTCCCTGACTGGCATCCGGTTCTCTGGGAAATGAGGCGTAGACAGGTCTGGCCGAGATGCAGGCCACAGATGATGGGTGTGGACGTCGAATCTCGACGTGGGTGTGATAGAGCGAGTGTGAGTGGGCGAGTGAAGGTCTCTCGCAGTGGAGGGTGGGTTTGTGCTGGTGTTGGAGCTGGTGATGGATGGGAGACGGAGAGCGGCTGACAAGGGGGTGTGAATGGGCGACACCTCGGGGGAGGTAATCGTATCTGAGGTACCTTCGGTCCTATTCGTGGTGTAAGAGATACCTCATGTATGAGGAGCCATGTATGCGAGTATGAGGATGAGCAGCTACGACTGAAGCTGAGTAGCAAGTCAGTCGGCCGCACCGTCTAGGAACACGTAACGAGCTGATGAACAGCGTGGAGGAGAGGAAAGTAAAGGTGCTTGGATCAGATTGCGAGTGTGTGTGTGTGTGTGTGTGTGTATGGGGGAGATGGTGGGAGGGGGAAAAAAAAAAGGAAAAAGAAGAGGCTTATGCACCAGAGCCAAAGCCGAGCACACACCCATAACCGGGGCTAGTTTGCGAGCATAGAGTCAGGTCTTGTCAGGTGCTCTGCGCTGGGTTCGCGTTGGGGATTCAGGGATGCGGAAGCGCAGAAAGCTTGAGAAGGCAAGGTGTGGTTTGGATTGGTTTGTTGATAAGCTGAGTGAGGTAGGTTATTAGATGAGGAGGGTGTGAGATATGTGAAAAGGTGGTGCATGCAGAAGAATCTGGTATGGATGGGCTGTAATATGTATGGCGCCTTATTGCTACTGTAGTCAGAAAACGGGATGAGAACTGGTTTGGCATGGCCATGCTACCATAAGGTAGTCATAGCAAAAGGCAAGGTAGACTGAGGGATAGACAACTTGAGATGAGATGGATGGAATGGAAGCAAAGCACCGGACTAGCAAGAGAAAGATTGCACTGAGGGTGTGCCGTGTCGTCTTGCTTGTGGTTCTTTCCTGTTTCTGCCCACCCTTTCGGTTTTTGTTGACTGTTTCGCGGCAGTGAGATTGTGGTTCGGAGCACGTCCGTCAAGTGTCTTCCAAGTTCCAACGAGTGTGGCTATCCGTATCCGTCCGGATCACCGAGGTGAGAGGAGAGGACTGTTCTGCTTGTCTCGCGCTCGCGCGCGCGCCCGCCTTGACTTTCTCAGCCTTAGCTCTTATTGTCCTGTCCAGGCTTTGGTTCTTTGCTCTGCTTGATATCTGCCCTCCCTCATTCCCGCGGATCGGCTATACAAACGTGATACTAACCCCTTGGCACCTGGGAATTCCAAATGCTACCCGTTTCGTTTCGATTTCTGCCCAGAGTTGGCGCGGCCTGGCTAGGGTAATCAGTCAACCTTTTTGTTTTTTTCCAGCCTTCTGCTCTGCAACCCCTCTCATCCGAGGATTGAGTTCCTCCGATCGGGGCCGCGGGCTTTGGAACCGCGCTGGAAGGCCAGCTGGAAAAGCGCAAAGCTCTGGGTGTCGCGGGGCGAATGGATGGGCGGAGGGCATGGCAAAAGGACCCTGTCTCGCCTTGCCTCCTTTCGCTCGGTGCGATGCCAATGACGAGACCCCCTGGACGATGAGCTGGAGGGATCGTAAAAGTTAAAAAAAGTCTGTGAGCACCCAGACGGCCGGATTTGCAGTCCCTGAAAGTTTGTAACGATGGGACATCCCCAAAGGCCCATAATCTGCCTGATTGAGCAGCAAGAGCAAAGTCAGACGCTAACAAACTTACCGGGGGAATATTGTATTACCGCGCTGAAACGAGCCCGGCAGCCCTTGTCTGCGCGGTCCACCTCCCCTGGCGTCCCGGCCGGGGGGCACATGCACCAGTAATTAACTGTTTTTATTGCTTGCGTTGTGAATTGTTTCTTGCCTTTCTCTATTTCCGGCACGGTGGCTTCCCCCGAGAGTCCCCGGCGAAATGCCGTCGAGGCACCGTCGCAGGGCCTTGGTCTTCTGTGTAGTCGCACTGTCGGTCTAGAGCTTCAGAGCTCCGTTGCGAGGCGAGACGCGATGCACTGCCGATGCCGAATGACGTACATGGATGATTGTCCGATGTCGACACCCACTCTTCGTACATGGCGGAGCAACAAATTGATCGCCAATTTTCGGAGAGGAGGAGAAAAGAGGAGAGGCATATGGGGAGAGCATGACAAAGCCGTTGGACTCTATCACATTTCAGATGTCCTGGACAACGATCAACCATGCTCTACGAAGGCCGCTCATCATCCGCAAGAGCGCGCGATGTCTCTTGATAGAAGGTTCAGGACTTGGTAGCTCAACCGTCCTGCATTACGGTGGCCGGTAGCAGTATGCCAGGGCCCAACTTTAGTCGATTCTTGAATCGTGTACGGATTGTATCCCTACTTATCGGCTCATCAAGCCCTCCGAGCCAACCAATAGCCAAGCCCGTCAGCCATTGGACTTCGAGACACCTGTTTGGTCTTGTTCGTTAACTACCTGACAAAGGACACGTCTTCTAGTGTGTTGTGCATAGTAGAGCACATCATATGGGATGAATTTGTGAGAGAAAGTGTAATTACCCCGTTGTGGCTGAACATTGCGGGGTGGCAAAAGGCACCAGAAGAAAGGACACATCTTCGTTGCTGAGTCGCCCTCTTCAGTTACCCAAGTTTCAGGGTCCATAGAGGAGCAGCGGGATGCGTTCCTATTGCGATTCAGCAAACCTGGACTGACTTTCTTACAGAGATTGAACACAATGGTTTGAAGCGTCTCAAAACTGAAGACAGGGCCGAAAGGAGTAAGGAGCAGGACAAAGAAAATCCCTAACCAGCTGGAAAATGATCCGAAATGGCCCCCAGAATATTTGGGCAAAGTGGCAATTGGTGGAGTATTAAGCAGGTCAAGTCAAGACAGGAACAGGCTTCCGCTCCCGCGAGTCTCTGACCACTGAACACCAATGGGATGCAAGGAAGGAAGACGACAGGCCGACATTTGGAATGCTGAGAAGGGGCAGGCCGAGGTGATACACCCAAGGACCTGGCGCCCCCTTTCTTGTAGGTGAGCGAGAAAAAAATATATGTATATAACTGTAATGAAGGCCCGACGAGACCAGGTTCGGCAAGTGGTGAGACTTGACGATGCCCAATACTTGATGTGGTTGGAAGCCTTACTTTGGCTGCCGCCATGGGATGCCAATATCCCTGGAGTATCTGAGCGTTCGTTCCTTCGAGAACGAGAACGGCAACGGCGACGGCAGTGGGCACAGGGAGAGGGAGAGGGAGAGGGAGCGGCAGCGGCAGCGGCAGCGGCAGCGGCAGCGGCAGTGGCAGAGGCGCCGGATGGTGGCATTTTCATTCGAGAAGGGGCAGTTCATTATGCAGAGCGTGAGCTGATGCACGGCTGAGTAGCTCTGGTGAGCCTATGTTATGCAGACAGCCTCAGTCCCGAGTTCTCCTGGCCGCGACAGCTGCAGGTGCAGGTACAGGCGGTGCAGTGCAGACGAGGAGCAGAATAAACCGGTAAGTACCTCTACCTCGATGGCAGCCAATACAGCAGGTGAACGCGTGTCGAAGTTGATGAAAGTTTAAACCATGTTCCTTGCCGAGCTGTTGTGGTGTCCAGGGGTGAGGTGAGAAAGAGTGGAAGGAGAGCAAGTGTGAGGTCAAAGAAGCCCATAACGAACCCTGGTCGAGGGACCAGGGTTGAAAACTTGGGGCTGGGTGGGTTCCTGAACGAGTGCCGGTGCCTTGCTTAAGTGGTCCGGAGAGTATGGAATGCGGCTGTACAGATACATGAAACATGTACCTGTGCTGGGACCAGTATGCAGTGAGCACCTAAGCAGCTTGAGGATGCATTCCGCTGCAGGGTCGGAGGGGTGGAGCAGGGTGGAGGGTCTTAGGGTCTTTTGATTTTTGGGATTGGGGGAGAGAGCCACGAGAGCCCCAGTGACTCAGGGATCGTGCTTAAATGCGACATTTCGCGCATCTGCCTTTGCTTTAGCAGGAGGCTTGTGAAGGACGAAGACAGGCTGCCACTCGGGATGGATGGCACACTGGCACTGCAGAGGCCGAGAATGGGACTAAGAGGGTGGGGTTCCACCAACTTGGTGGTGATTGGACTGTCGTTCTCCGTCAAATTGAAGGATGAATTCGCGGCTGAATATTCGTAGCTCTCGAGTTGACGAAGATAAGCACAGCAGGCTGCGCGCGGGACGTACGAAAACTACGTGGCTTGATAGGTGGGTGCATCGATTAACTGAGCTGAGCTTAGAAATGGTGATTGTCGAGTGGATGCAACATGTCGAGGTCCTGCTGTTATTTGCATTGCATTAGCCGGAACGTTCCCTGGAACCTGGAAGGAAGGAAGGTAGGTATGAGGTAGTAGGAGCAACATCACTGGGCAACAGCAGCCGTAAACAGGACGTCCTTGGCGAGGCGTGATGTGACCGGGCTGGATGCGTGTGGTTGATGCTGAGTTAACGCTCTCAATTCTACCTAAGGTAGTTCTTTCTGTGTTTCAATCTTTCTTTCTTTCTCTCTCAAGCCCGATGCCCGACGGCCGTACAGACGCATGTTATCCGACCTGGCAGCATTTCCAAGTTCATACTTCAGGTTACGTGGGATCCCCGCCGTAGCAGGGTAGCAGGGCAGCAGCACGATCACGATTCTCATCTACTAATACAGCATGCACAGTCGGGACAGCCCCGGTACAGCGTCCAGGGCATCTCTGGCGCCAGCTCCGCTACTCGAGGCACATTGGCTCGCAAAAGATTCCATCAGAATGGGCTCTGATCCAGTACATGAAAAATGAGAGGAGACTAGCAAAAGCCAACTTAGTATACTTGCATACGTCGGTCTGGGCGTTCTGTATGATATTCGTGTCGCGTATCTTCGCGTCATCTTTCCTTCAGGTATAGTCACTGTCGCATCTCGAACGGTCCCTGGGCAGATGGAAGGAAGACCCCCGACGAGCGATGCGTCCGATTTCCGTGGAAAGGCTAGCGCCTCCAGTTTCTTTGTATTTTCTTTTCCTTTTTTTTTTTTCCCACTCTCTTTTCCAGTTTTACTCCCTGGGTTCTCCCCCCCGGAATATATTAGTGCTTGAGTTAAATCTTTACCACAGTACCTCACGCAGTACTGGGTAAGTAGAGTCAAAGCTGCCCCGAATCCAAGTGGGCCCTAGGCGGAGCTTGTCCTAATCCTGAATCTCATCACCTTGAACTTCGACGTCTACAGTCTACAACGGGCAAACGACAACAACTACACCGAGACGGTCCCACAGGTTATCAGACGTCGCGTCGTTGTCAACTTGCTGCTACTGCAGTCTTGAACTTCCTTTGGCACTAGCTCATACTCCGACCTTGGACCTCGCATATTGGGCCTTGGTGTGGTGTGGTTACAACGTCGAATGCCAATCACGCAATTGCCCACACGAACTTGTTCAGTTCACACCAATTGTCCAACCAGAAGCCTTAGAACAGAGTCGAATAAGTAAGAGAAAGGATAACAAATAAAAATCAATACCCTAAATCCACTTGCTGGCCTTCTTCCTGTCGGGTTGATTATATTCCAACCCAACCAGGCCTGACCTGTCTGCCAATCTCCTCAAAATCAGAGCACATTGCGGTTACTCGACTTGACTCCCGGAAGCATGGCACGGCCGCACGGGCAAAGCTTGCGGGAAAAGCCGCGCTAAAGGCGTCCAGAATCGCGCTTAGACGGTCCTGCAAGTTGACGGGCTCGCGAAAAATGACACTTGAACTTGACGCCTTGCCTAACGCGCCGTAGAGACGTCCACCGTGACACACCAGCATCACCTGGCGTCCCTCCACGCACGAAAGCTGCCCTCGGTTCCCTCCAAGACTCGGTTTCAATGCGAGCCAGAGGCCAGCGACGGCCACTCCGTCAACGCCGTCAAAAGTGGCCACTGCACGCGCTAGTTAAATGACCCCGTATCAGCCAGACGACATCGTTGTCGCTTTTGGTAATACTCGATATGAAATCCGTATGATGCCTCCGCATGACGACTACTCTCTCCTGGGCTTTAAGGTAGATCACGGATTCTGCGCCAATAGGTTTTAGTCTTGGTACGTCGATTGCTTTCCGAGTCAATTGAACCAAAAGTCTAGTCGACGCTGTGCGGCATCACCGCGCCTAGTAGGAGCAAACGGTGGTATACAAGTCGGAAACACGACATTGCTTCTCCGCGAACTGCGCGGTCGGGCCGCAAAGGCATGGGCTCGCCTCACTTTGTGCTAGACTTGAATACCCCTCAAGGCTGGTCTGCCCTTCACGCCACAATGGCCTGCTAATCTTGGAATAGCCAAATGGCTATTTCGCCGATGCTGGCATCATTGAGAAATCCGGAGCAGCCTATCTAGTATAGCGAGCTGACCTTCGGGGCGTCGACAGACTGATTGCACTAGAAGCAAGCGCCAGGCTGGCCTGCTACTTCATTACCCAAGGTCATGTGCAATTCACATCACTGAGCCGTTGCTCATCGCGCTAGATGCCGTCCACGAGTCGCGGGCCAAATGGACATCATAAGCTGGCAAAATATAAGCTGCCTCTTTTCTATGAATACACGATGGTGGTAGTACAACAATACCACGGTATTGTGACCGCATGGCTTGGCAAGAGGACGTTTATCTCTTGACCCAGGCAGGCATCTTTCTGGCCTTGACGTGGCCGTGCTTCTTTCTCTCCACGTTCCTCGCGTCGCGGGTGATGCAGCCGGCTGGCGGTGTAAACATATTAGCAACACATCCGAGGAACAGAACGAGGTCACAAAGTCCGTAAACATGTACTTACCCTTTCTCAAGGCCATCTTCAAATCCGGCTCGTGGACCAACATGGCCTTGGCAATAGCCAATGTCAAAGCCTCAGCCTGTCCAGTAACACCTCCACCATCCACAAGCGCCCACACATTGTACTTGTCCGTCCTCTCGGTGCTTCGGAGCGCCCAAATGGCGCTCTCGCGATCGTGAATCCTGCCAAATATCTCGTTCAAAGGCTTGCCGTTGATCAACACCTCGCCCGTACCCTCAACAACCCAAGCGCGCGCGGTCGACGTCTTTCTCCGGCCGATGCCCAGGGCGCGTCCATGCTTATCCAAAGGTGTAACCTTGGCAACGTTCTTGAACGGATCGATATCTCTCTTGAACTCCTGGAGCGCCTCCTCGACCTCTTTTGGCATCAAATTGGGAAAGATCTGATGCAACCGCTTAACCATGGACAAGACTTGGCTGTAGGGCATCGCCTTGACCGGCTCTCCGTGCATTGTTCGATATCCCTTTAATGTCTTCCATAGTTGTCGGGGGACCATGTCAGGCGGTGACAACGGGAGGTGCTGGTATTTTTGCACGAGGTTTGATAGTTTGATGTAGGCATCATTGAAGTGAGGCTCTCTCGAAAAGTATGACGGCGAGACGGGCACAGGGCGTGCCTTTTGGATGCCCCTGAACGGCTCCTCGGGAGGTGCGGTGATGCTGCTTTGGAGTCCGGCTCCAGCCTGCCTTGGTTCGAATTCTGTGGTCGTCGCTGTCGCCATGCTCTTCACGCTCATCTGGAAGCTCGGTGGCTGCCATTGCGGCTTCAGTAGCTGACTATTAGCCATTCGGCGCAAGCAGAGTGTCTGCTGCAGGCCATGGCGTGCGGTCGACATTGTGCTGGGGCCTAGATTAAACCCTTGTATCGATGGGGTGTTCGTCGCGATGTCGTGCAACTCACCATCTCATAGATTTAGCAGAAATCTTTCCTGAGCGGTTGGTCGTTACCACGGTAGAATATCGGATAATTATGTAATGCTCATCGGTTATTGACGCTCGGACTCCTTTTACCCCTCGGTGGAAGCCGCATATTAGCAGCTCGTTGCCCTGGAGCTCAGTGAAGAGGGGCCACCCGACCCCGCCAATGGCGGTTCGAAATTTTGCCGTTTCATTCAAAAAATTGCAGTCACTTTTGGTGGCGGGGAACTATTTATTTCCTCTCTCCTCAGTCCATCACACCTCACACTTTTGATACCCGTCCGTCTCTCAGTCGCTCAACTGAAATCAAGATGGCATTCGGCAAGCTCTTCACCTACCCGGTAAGTAGACGTCAATTGCTGTCGAAAATCTGTTTCGACTTGCGCTGCGATTTCCCCGGGAATCCGTCGCTGACTATCGTCGCCCCTCCAGGCTAACCCCCGCACCACGGCCATCCGCGCCGTCGCGAAGGCCAACAATGTCGACCTCGAAATTATCGAGGCCGACACCACCAAGCCTACCATCGAGCATCTCAAGGCCAACAAGCTTGGCAAGGTCCCTGCTTTCCTCGGCGAGGATGGCTACCCTCTCTCTGAGTGCATCGCCATTGCTATCTACAGTATGTCCGTCCTTGAGTTACACAGGCCTCGTCCCCCGTCGGGCACCAATCCTCGCATAACACAAGCCCTCCCCTCGAAATGATGATCTAGCACAATCTTTTACAGTTATCCCTGTCCGAATATTCGTGTGGATAGTGTTCTAATTTCTGATCTTGCCCTTTACCGCCGCAATGCTTTAGAAACAACTGGTTGGACACATCAGCTAATCAGGCGACAGTCACCTCCCAGAACGAGAAGACCACACTTCTCGGGAAGACCAAGCAGGAGTGAGTCACAGTCTGACAGCAGCACCGAGAACACGGAGCTAATCGATACCTGCAGCTACGCCTCCATCTTGAAGTGGATGTCCTTTTTCAACTCTGAGGTCCTCCCCCCAATGGGTGCCTGGTACCGCCCCCTCCTTGGCAAGGACCCCTACAACAAGAAGTCCGTTGAGGACGCTTCCAAGACTGCCAACAAGGCCATCAAGGTCGTCGAGGAGCATCTTCTCAGCAACACCTACCTCGTTGGCGAGCGCATTACCCTTGCCGACCTCTTCGCCGCCGGCCTGATTTCCCGCGGCTTCGAGTACTTCTTCGACAAGCAGTGGCGCCAGGAGAACCCCAGCGTCACCCGTTGGTACGACACCATCGTCAACCAGGACATCTGGACTGCCGTTGCCGACAAGCAGGAGTACCTCGAGACTCCCAAGCTTACCAACGTTGCCCCCAAGAAGCCCGAGCAGCCCAAGAAGGAGGCTAAGAAGGAGGCCCCCAAGCCCGCTGCTGCTGCTGCTGAGGAGGCCCCTGCTGCCCCCAAGCCCAAGCACCCCCTTGCTGAGCTCCCCCGCGCCACCTTCGACCTTGAGGAGTGGAAGCGTCAGTACTCCAACATCAAGAACCACGACGAGGCGATGAAATGGTTCTGGTCCAACGCCAACTTCGAGGAGTTCTCCCTCTGGAAGGTCAAGTACAAGTACAACGACGAGCTCACCATGACCTTCATGTCCAACAATCTTATCGGTGGCTTCAACAACCGTCTTGAGGCTTCCCGCAAGTTCATCTTCGGATGCGCTGCCGTCTACGGCCAGAACAACGACTCAGTTATCGAGGGAGCCTTTGTCATCCGTGGCCAGGACTTCAAGCCCGCTTTCGACGTCGCTCCCGACTACGAGAGCTACGACTTCTTCAAGCTTGACCCCTCCAAGCCCGAGGATAAGCAGTATGTCTCCGACTCCTGGAGCTGGGAGAAGCCCATCACCCACAACGGCAAGGAGTACCAGTGCGCCGACGGCAAGGTCTTCAAGTAAGAGAAGAGTATTGCTGTTAAGGGATGATGGAATATTCATGGCTCATGGCAGAGATGAAACGAGTTTACGATAAGGAAAAGGGGTGTGTAGACGATGTTATGGACCCGAGAAGAGGTATCTTGCGCGTAATGCCATCTGCTGTATGCCGAGTTATTAGTACTAGGTTATAGTTGCAGGGTCTTACCGACAAAAAAAAAAAAAAAAAAGCAACATTCCCAAAAAAACATGTAAACCCCCGTGATGATTATTTCTACGCACGTATGCGAGGGTATCTCGATGCTATGAAGTCGACCGTCTTCCATCGCCCAGGCCCATTCGGAAGAAGTCCGTTCCAAAAGTCAATGCAAAAGTCCTGCCCCTGAGGAACCAACGCCCGACTCACTGCTCTGCAGGAGGCATCAACTTGTAATCCTCCCTCGTCTGAAACGGGTGAGTGCGCATATAGCTGCTTAGATCGGACTGGTAGCAGAGCGAGTTTAGGTAGTCGTGAACCTGCGGGACCACCAGGCCGGGCTCATTCGTCTCGCCAAAGAACTCCGGTATGCGCAGCAGGTTGTACGGCTCGCTCCGAGCCTTCTCGATCGAGTCATCAATCAAAACCGTGTTGCTCTGGTCCCAGCGCCCCCCGATCGCAATGTCCGGGTGGGAGCCCTTGACGCGCGGGTCGTTCCAGACCATCTCCAGACGCTTGTAGACCTGCACGCGCAGGTTGAAATCGGCCTTGGACAGGCCGAACCGGTCGCGACCCCAGACAGCCAGCACACGGTCTCGGTATGCGTTCTTCGGACCGGGAAGGCCCTTGAGAAGCTGGGCGAACATGGACTGCACGTTGGCGGGGCGGGCGGACGACCAGATGACGACGTGGAAGGTGTCGAGACAATACTGCAGGAAGCGCTTTGCGTAGGGGCGTTCGACGAAGGAGGTGGCGTTCTTGCGGTTTGGTCGGTAGAGGAGGGTGCCGTTGAGGTCCATAACCACCAATATCGGCTTCGGCGCGGAGAGGATGGTCGAGGGAACCGAGGTGCGTTGGAGGTATTCTACTGTCGGATCGGGGACGCCGCCTGAGGCTAGGCTGGGAGCGACGATTTGGTCGCGATCGCTCATGGGCCTGTTCAAACGGAGTCAGCTTATAATGCGCGAGAACAGAGGGAACGTCGTCAACTTACTTTGCGCGAGGCTCTGTGGGTATCGCGGATTGGCTTGCAGCGGGAGCCTGCGTCGACGGAACGGGAGCATTTGAGGGAGTTGAAGCGGATTTTGTGAAGGGGAGGGAACCGTTGGGCGTGCTGTTCCCGAGACCCGGTATCGTGAAAACGCCATTCGCATGATTTTGAGGCATCGTAGCGTTAGGGGCGGGCTTGACCCACCACTGTATGTTGGGCATGTCCATGGTGTAAATGTTTGAGCCGGGGATCGGTGCGGCGTTGGGGTAAGGATGAGGTTTCGAAGACGCGTCTGAATTGGAAATGAAGACGTTTGGTTTGCCTGTCGATCGAGATGGTTTGCGCGACGGTTCCCTGTTCCAAGTGCCTCTGGCCCGGCGCTGGTATACAGCAGCGGGTTGACGAAAGATGGATGGGAGAGATCTGGGGAAGATCTGAGAGATTGAGGGGCGCATGAGCGGGTCTAAGGGTCGTGGCACAGCTTGGGCTTCCAATTGCCTCTTGGATTGGCAGTATAATGAGATCGTTATAATTCGAGGAAGCTTCAGGGCAGTCAATTCGAGATATACTGCACGTCGTGTATTGGTATCGCCTTCCGTACGGGTTACTACTAATTAGAGGTGGACGGAATGATCTGTTGTCCTGTCGCAAGAGAAATTGGCTTCGAACTGTTTATCGATAAGCAGACCCTCTACCATTGGCTGGTTAACGCGCAGGGCCCATTGAAATATATGCACAGCCCTTCAGATAGACTTTCACCCATGTGATTCTAAGAGCTGCCTCTCATCTGCAACGTAGAAAAAGAACACAAATCGCCAACTTACAAAACAAGATGCTATCTGAAAAAAAGAACCAAGGATTTGATGGCCTTCAGCGCAGTGTGAGGCCTAGGAGAGAGGACGAGAAGGTTGAGATCGGTGAGAATGTCAGCAGCGAGCCTGAAGAGACAGATGTGGAGGGTAGTGGGCTGAGCGAAGAGGAGGATGATGACGACGATGAGAACGAGATGGACGAAAACGATGACGAAGAGGTACCACTTCTTACGCTTTTGAAGTACTCTCCATTCGACTGTATACTAATCTCATCACAGTCCGACGATGCGCTGCTGTCAATGAAGCCCAGAATCGACATCTCATCAGTATCCTTCGGCGCTCTCGCCAAAGCCCAAGCCTCCATGCCGGCACCCAAGAAGCAGCGCAAATGCGGCGCAGCAGCAGCAGCAGCAGCAGCAGCAGCGGCGGCGGCGCCGTCAGACCAGGAATCCGAATCAGATTCGGGTCCCGAAGAGGCCAGCAACTCCAGAAGACCAAAGTCAGCCGCCGACCTCGCCAAGCGGTCGAGCAAGCACGCGCCTACCGAGATGTCCAGCAAGAGACAGGTCTCCCGGAAGCGCGAGGTCATCGCCGTGCCCAAGATGGAGGTGCGCGACCCGCGCTTCGACCCGCTCAGCGGTCCCCTGGACGAGGCCAAGGCCAAGAAGGCCTATGCCTTCCTGGACGAGTACCGCCAAGACGAGATGAGGCAGCTGCGCGCCGAGATCAAGAAGACCAAGGACGCGGACAGGAAGGAGGAGATGAAACGTATGCTGTTTTCGATGGAGTCCAAGATGAAGGTGCGCCAACGCAAAGAGCGCGAGCAGGAGCTCATGTCGGAGCACAAACGCCAGGAGAAGGAGCTAGTGAAACAAGGCAAACAGCCCTTCTACCTCAAGAGGTCGGAACAGAAGAAGAGGCTGCTCATGGACCAGTTTGCCAACATGAAGAAGAAGCAGGTGGACAGGACGATCGAGAGGAAGCGCAAGAAGGTTGTCGCGAGGGAGAGGAAGGAGTTGGACCGACTGCAGAGGCGGGCTTAGAGCGGGACGGTCTATTTGCCTCGTATATCGAGTGATACGTGGCCCGATTGAGCTTGGTGCTTGAAGAGCCTTCAGTGTCTATGTTGTGTTCTCACATGCGGTTCATCACATTATTACAGTAGTCATACAAAATGGTACAAAGTGATATCCTCCTTCTCATACCTCGTCGTTTCAGAGAATGTACGCGGTCTTCTTCAGACTATGCTCGAACATCTCGCGGCATCTAACCTTGCTGCCAAGTCTAGCGCAGAGCAGAAAGGCACCGCTCAATTTGCGATGCAAGCTATACGTCTCCTCGGGGGGTGGAGCAAGTCTCTCCCGAAGCATGACGGGGATCAGGGCCTTCACGCGCTCGGTTATGGTCTGGTTCTTGAAGTCGTAAACCTCTGGGGCTGATCCAAGGAACGGCTCTGCGAGAGTGAGCACCGACTTGACGTGGGCGTCCACCATGGTCTTGCTCTCGTGGCCAGTCAAATATCCCAGGCTCTCAGAGAGCTCCTTGACAGCTTGATGGTCGCTTCTCGATGCTGCCGCCAGGAGCTGGACGTATTGCGTGACGAACTCGTCGGGATACTCTCTGGAGGCGCCAAAGTCGAGAAGTTCAAGCCTGTTGGTCTGGGCGTTGAAAAGGAAGTTTGTCCAATTGGGGTCCGTTTGCATGAACTTGAACTCGTTGATTTCTCGCAGGCAAAGACGCAGTATCTGAGTGCCGATCCAATCCCTTTGCTCCTGCGTGAAGGACCTGACTTTGGTAACACCAACGCCATCCATCCAGTCCATGGTCAAAACGTGCTTCCCAGAAGCTTGAAGGTGAACATCGGGAACGAGGAACGTGTCCTCTTCACCAGCCAGCACCTCCTTGTATCTGATCAGGCACTGTGCTTCTCTCTCGTAGTCACACTCCCATCCAAGCTCAAGTCGTGCGTTGTCGATAGTCTTGTTCAGATACAGTCCTTTCGGCAAAAGCTTGGTAGCATTTAGTAGGATCCCGAGGTTGTCGAGATCAGAGTTAATAGAGTCAGCGACACCGGGAAACTGAATCTTGACGGCGACCTTTCGTCCACTCTTCAGTGTGGCGCGGTGCACCTGGCCGATTGAAGCGGCGGCAACAGGCTTCTCCTCAAACTCTTCAAACAAGTCGCGCCATTCGGGTCCCAAGTTCGCAACCAGGACCTTGTCTCTCTGGTACGATGGCATGTAATCGGCGCGGTCTTGCACTCTTTGCAACACCTCTTGAATTGGCCCCGGGAGCATCTTGGAGTCCTGGAAACTCATCATCTGACCCATTTTCAGGGCAGCACCCCTCATTCTGGAGAGCTTCGACACGAGCCTCTCCATATTGCCAGCGCTGAGTAGCAATGAGCCCTCGCCCTTACCACCAAACGCTCTGCCGATGCTCTCGCTGATGGCGCCGCCCATCATTCCTGCAGCCAGTCCGCCGTAGTTCCATAGCCTGCTGAGACGTGTGGCGGGAACCTTGGATTCTTTTAGGACGTATGCTGTTGAGGACGGCTGTTCAACAGCTGCTTCCAGCACTTCCTCGATTGGTGGCTCGTCCTGCGTCTCTTCGGAGGCTGATGCAGTCTCCGAGCTGGGGTAAGAAGCCTTGACAGTGGCGTTCTCGCTTCCAGTGCTGCTCTGAGATTTCTCTGGAGCGGATTTTGATTCGGGACGCGCTGCTAGCGACATCTTCTTCTGAGCGTCCTTGTCCGGCTTCGAATGGACGACGAACTCTGGAAGCCCGACAGGCTTCAGTTTTTTCCGGGCTCCAAAAACCTGGGCTGCCTCTTTTTTTCTCTTCTCTTTGCCGAGTAAGGTTGCAGCACGGCTGCTGTGGAAGATGTTGATATTGACATCCAGCGGAACATCGTCGACCTCGTCAGGGACAGGCGAGCCGGATGCTGCGGGTGTCTCTCTTCCGGCTTTCAGGTCCTTATCCTCATTCTTAGCCTTCAACGCCGAGGCGTCAGACCACGGAAATCCCGAAGGATTTGATCGCCTCAGTTGAGACAGGACTGATCCAGAGTTTGGCTTGGTGACAGATGGCTTGCTCGCATTGGCCTGGAAGCTGGCAGGAGATGTGTGCGGGACATGGGTGACATTAGGTTTTGATTCCGGCTGCGGCGATGGCGATTCTGTTGCTGATGGCTGGGACTCCGTTCGCTCTGGTGAAGACCCTGTTTCATGGGCGGGTTGGCTCCGGGTGTTCTCTGGAGCCCGTCGAGTTAGACTGGATGCCTTCGTGAAGTTCTCAAGCTGTCGACCTCTCAGTGCGATATGTCTGGATGCTACGGAGCGCGACGCGCTGAGCACCGCCGCCAGGTCGACAGCGAAATCGGCGAATCTCATCTTCGCAAATACTATCAATTACATTGAGCGCTTGTCATGGCAGGTCGACTTCAGCAGGGAATAGCAGCACCGTGGACGGGCTGGGAGTTCTTCAAAATTAGGTCGTCACTAATGGGAAAAAATGGAGATATGCATTTAAAGGGGGCAGAGGCTCAATGACGGGGATCATCAAGAATTTGTGGGGTCAGTTGCTTTGAGGCTGGTCCACGTCTTAAAGACTGATAACGTCCTCGAATAGGTCTTCAGCAGTCATTCAACTCTTATTCCGTGATCGCCGCCGTCGTTGTCGTCACTTCGTTCTTACGCATTCTTGCACCTGAACTGTGTCGTTCATCCGTGACTAAGACAGGTAAAACTCGAATCAATGGGCATTGCTGCTTGACTATTATCGCCTCAATTGTAGGCTGCATTCAAATTGAGGATGCACGCTGGTTATGTACCTCCTCCCCGTGGTCTATATTTCTACTCTAGTTCCCAATAACGTTGTGTTTGTATCATGTATCATCATCATTAGGCCAACGTGTATATGAATTTCCGGCTTTACTGGGGTGCTTTTGATCCACTTTTCAGCAGCGATCCTCGTGCTCTCATCGGTGTCGCTTTTGTAGTTGAGCTGCTTGGGCTCCCTGGCCTCGGGCTGCCGATTTTGCTCCACAGCCTCTGGGCAGCAGGCGTAAGGCTGCCAGAAACTCTGGGACTGGAGGGGAACTTTGGCACCGGTGTCCTTTCTGGTCTGCCAGTCAACCCGTTCCTTGCAGACTCTCTCTTTGACTGCGCCGCCCGTTCGACAAGCCGATGGTGCAGACTCTCTCTCTTTCCTTGCTCCTGCAACTTGAACGGATTTGGCGTTCCATCTCCAGGGCCCAGATTGATTACCGGGGCTGGGAGGATCGCGTCCTCGTCGTCTTCATCGTCCACGAATGCATAGCCGTTGACCCTGGGCGTCTCTCCACCACCAGCTGTGCTCGAAGCTTGGTCGTCTTTCCGTGGCTTACCAGCGATAGCGTCCCTGACTGCAGACATTGTCGGGGATGGTGCCCGATTGGGAACAGCAGGTTGCGGTATCCTTGTATTCTGGTAGTTGATCGATTTTGGTGCCATCCTTGAATCCGCCTCGGCCTTTTGCGCTGGGCTCTCGTAGTTATCCTCCACTCCGTCAGGTCCGAACATCAAGTTGTTCTTGGGGTTCACGTTCCAACTATCCAGTCTCACTGGTCTGTCTTCCACGTCCTTGATGGCCAACCTGTCCCTTTTAATATACCCGTCGTCGATAAGGCCGGTTGTTTGGGCCAGCTTCTCCTCCACTTCTGCCTGCTTGATCATTTGTCTCGAAGGCAACTTATTTCCTCGCCACAGCCAGGCGTATTTTTCGGCCTTCTTCTGATTCTGCTTGTCCAAGAGCTTGTAGAAGCTCTCGTTGTCCTCGCTTGTGTACTTTGACTGGAAACTTGCGAGACTCATGTTCGTATCGACGATCGGCTTCGCTTCTTCGGTAATGGCTGTCTGGGCGACTGACATTGGGGTATCTGCGCCGTACGCTGAAGGAGTAATTCCTCCATTCTCGAAAGCTGACGGCCCTTTGACTCTTTGTCTCCCAGGTGTCATCATACGCTGTAGTCTGTGTCCGGCGCTTGAGATCCATGCCGCGTTTTTGGACTCGAGAGCATCTAGGTACTCCTGCTGGGTTTCCGCTTCAAGCAGTCCAGGGAAAAAGTCGCGAGCGATGATTTTGGATAGCGCGCCGATGTAAGTGTCTTCGTCTATGACCTTCTTTGGACGCTTGATCTTCTTCGCAGGTGGTGGAGGTGGCATCAGGTCGGTGTCTATCCGCTTGCGCACGAGCGCGTTGGAGGGTTCGCCGTAAGACTCCATCGTGGCGTCTCGCCGTGATTAATCGAGAACGTCGAGCGTGGTATACAGGTCGCGAGGGTTGTTGCCATGCAAAATCTGTCGTGTTTAATCACAGGAAAGGACTGTGAATCCATGAACTTGAACGGAGAGAAATTCGAAGCCGGACAGGCCTTGTCCGATAATGCAATGAGGCCCGCACGGTACCTATCTCAAGGTAGGTGAGGCACCTAGGGGCACCGGACGGGAGCTTCAGAACCCTTGTAGGGTTCCCAGAGCGGCAAATTCTGCCCCGCTACAGCGCACCTATCGCACAACACAGTGACAACGCACTGTTTCTCTTAGCACCGAAGAGGGTAGGCCCGAACCGTTGCGAGAGGGAAGCTTTTCGACTTGGTCCCCCGGCAACTCTTCGACGAGCTTCTGCAGACCAAAACCTCCGTACCCATTTTCGCTTTCGTCTTATATTGTACGAGAACCTGACGTCGCACTCAAAGTCCGTCAACAGGAACCCACTGATTTGTGGGTGAGAGACTAAGACAGCGTCTTAGATTCTTTACGCTGCGATCTACTACCCTACACTCTGCTCCTACAACCAAGTCCGCGCCGCCGTCGTCGCCGTCATGTCTACACCGGAGGAGAAGGCCACGGAGCTCAAGAACCAGGGCAACAAGGCCTTTTCTGCTCACGATTGGCCGACTGCCATTGAATTCTACACCAAGGCAATCGAGCTGAACGACAAGGAGCCAACCTTCTTCACGAACCGCGCCCAGGTTTGCCCCGCCCCCTCCCTGCTTTTGCGACCCAGGCTGCGTCTCCGAGTTGTCGCGTGACTGACTATTCCTTGACTCTACACAGGCAAATATCAAGTCTGAAGCATATGGCTACGCGATTGCGGATTGCTCGAAGGCCATTGAGCTGAACCCCAATTTTGTCAAGGTGAGGGCTGTTCGGTAGCCAGGAACCGGACCAAATACTCCGATGCTAACTTTTGATTGACCTAGGCATACTTTCGTCGCGGTCTTGCCCACACTGCCATTCTTAGACCCAAGGATGCACTTGTCGATTTCAAGGAGTGCATACGACTCGATCCGAGCAATAAGGATGCCAAGTTGAAGCTGGACGAGTGCAAAAAGATTGTGCGCAAGTTGGACTTCTTCGCTGCCATTGAGGTTGGCGATGAACCTTCGGCTGCCGAGGGTCTCGACATTGATTCTATTAATGTTGAGGCAGATTACGATGGCATCAGATTGGGAAGCGAGATGACGCAAGAATTCATTCAAGATATGACGGAGAGATTCAAAATCGGCAAGAAGATTCACAGGAAATATGTCTACCAAATTATCCTGGCTGTCAAGAAGCTCGTCTACGACGAGCCCACCATGGTGGAGATGAAGATTCCCGACGACGTCCAACTTACCGTTTGCGGTGATACACACGGTACGGCGCCGCGTCGTGTTGTGGTTTTACTTCCGCTAACTGCGCCAATAGGACAATACTTCGACTTGATGGAGCTGTTCCGCCTGAACGGAGCTCCGAGCGACAAGCACTACTACCTATTCAACGGTGATTTTGTCGACCGTGGATCTTGGTCTACCGAAATTGCCCTGCTCCTGTACGCATACAAGTGGCTGAGGCCGAATGGCTTCTTCCTGAACCGAGGTAACCATGAGACGGACGACATGAACCGCGTCTACGGCTTCGAGGGCGAGTGCAAGGCCAAATACAATGAGAGGTTAGTTTCTCTGTACAAATAAATTAAGGTACGCTTAATAACCTCAAGCAGGATTTTCAAGCTGTTCTCCGAGAGTTTTTCGGCTCTACCCCTGGCCACATTGATCGGAACCAAGTACCTCGTCCTGCACGGTGGCTTGTTCTCGGACGACAAGGTTACTTTGGACGATATCCGCAAGCTCGATAGGCATGCCCAGCGCCAGCCTGGTCAGTCTGGTCTCATGATGGAGATGTTGTGGACGGATCCCCAGGACGAGCCTGGCCGTGGCCCGAGTAAGCGTGGTGTTGGCATGCAGTTTGGACCCGACGTCACCAAGCAGTTCTGCGAGAACAACGGCCTGGAGGCTGTCATTCGTAGTCACGAAGTTCGCATGGACGGTTACGAGGTGCAGCACGACGGACGATGCATCACTGGTAAATCCTCATGATTTTTGATTACCCTGTACTGGGACTAATTTCTGTAGTATTCTCTGCCCCCAAGTACTGCGACTCCACCGAGAACAGGGGAGCCTACATCAACATTGGCCCGGACTACAAGTTGCAGTTCAACCAGTTTGATGCCGTTCCTCACCCGGATATCAAGCCTATGGTAAGATCGTCGCCAGACCGGCTCAACCAAATGCCCACTGACCCTTCCTTCAGGCCTACGCCCAAAGCTCTCTCATGTCGTCTCTGATGTAGTAGGCGTAAAGCGGACAATTGCCCCGGGGGCATATAAAGTGGTATATTTGCATCCGCTGCATACAACACGGTGCATATGATCGGCGCATACAAGGGTTGGGTTGGCAGCGTGGGTTTTTTTTTGGCCATGCGGATAAACGGAGTTTTAGTCTGCAAACGACAAACATATCCCCGAAGTCTAGAATAATATGACGAATGGGAGATTTCGGCCAAAGTTCCGCTCACGATGACCAGAGCTTGTCCTGGCCATCCGAGCCTACCATTGCTCCCAAATAGTCGGAACACAGCTTCACTCGCAGCACCCGCCGATTGCCCTGCTCTGAGACGCCGGGCCAGGCTGTCACGGCGGCGGATAACGAACTCAGATCCTGTTGAGGGACACGCAGCCAGCACTTTCTTGCTTCAACTTTGAGAATATCGATGGCGATGGCGGCGCCAGTAGCTCCAAGGAATTGCTTCAAAGCGGCGTTGCAATAAGAGCGCACTTGTAGATTGTCGAGTGGCGTTATGTCGGAGACCCTGGGCGTATCGGTGACAAGTTCAAGCTGAACATACGAAAATGGCGGGTTGATAGTGCAAGTGAGCAGCTCGTATGACTTGGGGCCTGTTGCGAGCGCCGTGATTGTGGGCGGCTCCTTACTGCCGGATATTTGCGTTGCCATCTTTTCCCTTGCTGGTAGAAGCATACTTTTGAAGCGGCGAATGAAAAAGGGACTATTTGTGTGACATGTACCGACTGGTCTTGATCTGGAGAATTTGGTTCGAGCACCGGGGTGAAATTATCACGAATGTGGGTCCTACCTGGGCTTCCTTCCCTGTCAAACTACAATTGCTTAGTTGTATATACTGGATAAGGCACAAACAAGCTGTCCGTCGACCGCCTGCCGTCTTCAGAGACAGCGCCTGCACTTCAACCAGCTGCCTCGCATCTCGAGAAGGAGCTCTGATCGCAGTCTTCTTTGAACTCCCCGCCGACACCGAACACCTTTGTCTCCACGAAGCGAAGCCCTCATTATGTCTGGCGATAACTACGTCAATCCCAACCAGCAGCGCTATCTGCGCGCCTGCATGGTCTGCTCCATCGTCATGACCTACTCAGTACGTTCATCCAACTCTTGAAAACGGTACACACATAGGGGCTTTTTTTTGAACAATGAGCGGGGGAGGTTTCCTAACTCGATTTTCTACAGCGCTTCCGCGACGAGGGTTGCCCAAACTGCGAAGACTTCCTCCATCTCGCCGGTTCCCAGGACCAAATCGAGAGCTGCACGTCCCAGGTCTTCGAAGGCCTCATTTCCCTCAAGGATCCCGGCCGCTCCTGGGTTGCAAAGTGGCAGCGTCTTGACAACTACGTCAAGGGAGTCTATGCCATCAAGGTTTCCGGCCAGCTCCCTGACGAGATCCGCAACACGCTTGAGGAGGAGTATAGGATACGCTACATCCCGTATGTATTTCCCATCTCTAGGACCTTTACTGTTGGAAGTACTTGGGGAGATGGGATTTTCGCTGACCAAGTCGTTACAGGCGTGACGGAACCGAGACCGAGGTTGACAACTAGACTTTGGAAGCTGAATGTGAGGAGGGAAGATGAAACAGGTTTCTATTTTGCTTGGTTTGGCGTTCAAGGGGGCATCATGAAGGTCGGCACGGAGTCAGGATAAGATTCTCTAGACGAATCAATTCTCAATGGTATCTCAAAGTGCACTCCCAAGTTTCCCGAATCGCCGCTTCCCGATAGTCTGATGCCCGATTCCCTCCATGCCCCAAAAAACGCCGACCCCGTAATACTACGGAGATTCGTATCACCTGTCTGTCTTCTGCTTCTTGAATGAGAATCCCCCGAAGCCAGACCCGCCCTCCCTCGACCTCTTTTTCTCCATCCTCTCAATGTCCTCCTTCATTATCCTCTCCGCTTCGCTCATTTTCTTGGGCTGCTCAAAAGCAGACTTCTTCGCGCCGCCAGACGAAGCATTCTTCTTCGCCTGAGCAAACACGTTCTTCGTCTGCGGCTTGGCCGTCATCTTGAAACCGAGCGATGGCTTGTCCGCAGCATCCTTCTCGAACCTCTTCTCCCCTGTATTGTCGGCTCCTGCAGACTTCGCGGCCCCAGAAGCAGCAGCGGTGGCAGCATTATCAGGTGACGCAGACGTGACTGGTTGCGGATTCGGCTCGACCTTGGGTTTCGCCCCAAACGACAACAAAATCTTCTCCCCCTCCGCACGCCGCAAACCCTTCTCCTTCTGCTCACCCTCGTCGACCTCCCTTTCCCCCCTCGCCTCAGCCTGTTTCTGCGCGCGCCTGATCTGCTCCCTGATCATCATCTGTTCCACCTCCTCGTTACCGCGGTCCTGTGCCTCCTTCCTCCTCAGCGCCTCCTGCCTCTTGAGCGCCTCGGGCGAGTTATCGATCCACGCGATGTGGATCCCCTTTTCCGTCTCCTCGACCCGGCAGATGCCCTCCCTGCCGAGATGCTTCGCAAACTCGGTCAGGCTGGGCCATTTGGTGGCGTTCATATGGACGTGTTCCTTGTTGGCGATGTATTCCTGGTAAAAGTGGTTGATTTGAACCTGCTTCTCACCATGGCCGGTGCGCAGGAGCTGGAGGAAGTCGCGGAGGAACTGATTACTGTACTCGTTGAGGAACTTCTTGGGGTCCTCGCCCACGACGAGCATCTGGCGCACGTGTGACTCGGACTGCGTGTGCATCTTGAAGCCGTTCTCGTCGCGACATTGTTTCTCACACACCTGGCAATACCAGCGCAGTCGCTGGAGCCCTTTGGACTTGAGTTTGTTGTTTAGGTATTTCGTCGAGCCGACTTCTGCTTTGGGCATCTTTGCGGCGTTTTCAAATATTCGTCGAGGTCGTGGTAGGCGGCTGGGGTGGCAATCGAGGTGGTCGGGGGATATCGATGAACCCAGGGGTCCGCAAGGAGTTGGCTGAGGACGCGAATTGGAACGCGCGCATCACGAAGCAAAGACGGGGGACGTGACAAGCCTTCTGAACACTGCGCTGCTAGACCAGCTTATCTTATCGCATGTACAGGGGTCCAGATGGGGTGGCGGGGTGGGGCAGTGTGCGCCCTCGGTATATTACACTGTATCCCACCTCGGCTGAGATTGGTCTCCACTGGTAATGGTTTACTTCGCTTTTGGATACCAGCAAACCTCAAGGAGTTTGTTCAAGGTGGTAATGTGCATCAACGTCCTGATGCTGCAAAAGGGAGAGCAATCTGCGAGATTTGCGCCGCATGTCTTGTCGAAGAATTAAAGGCGGAACATGAGCTCTATGATGTTCCAAAGAATCCGTAACGGACGCATTCGTTGATCACAACCATGAGAACCTTGCATTTTTCCCTGGTTATGCTCTACATTCCTGTCTTTCTGCTGCTCCAATATGCAAAATATTTGCTCCAGTCAGAATGTTCCCACAGGTGAATGAAGTGGTCTATACAACCAGATCCTAAACAATAGGTCTCGCTCTATGCAAGTACGGCACTATAGAGAGACAAGGCCAGTCTAGTCGAGAAAAGTAAACAGATTTGTGTGCAGAATGTTCATGGCGCGGGTGGCGTCCCGGGCTTCAATGACGCAAGAGATGTTTATTTCGCTGGCACCTTTTCCCAAGTCAATAAAAGTTTGTCAACAAGTCTCGGTATGACCTACCCTGCGAAATCATCTCCAAGTTGACGTTGTGCTCTCCCAGCGTGGAGAACATACGTCCAGCAATACCAATCATGTTTTTCATTTCGGCACCGACCAAGCTCAAAATGGCCATGTCATGGAGAACGCTGACGTCGCCGCAGTCTTTCAGCTCCTTGCGTGCTTTGTCGAAGCTGCCGCCCTCTGAGTTGCCCGCATGGATGGCCATGGAAACGTGAACCTCACTAGTGGAAATGAGATCAACCGAGATCTGGTTTTTGTCGAGGATAGAGAAGACTCTGGCAAAGAATCCATGAGAGATGGAGCGCTTGTTGGAGTGAACGTTGATGACGGAGATCTTGTCTTTAATAGTGACGGCTGTCGGCCTCTTGGGCTTCTGGCGCCGCGTAGGATCTGACGGCAACGAGCGTTGGATCTGATGGCCCGCGGTAAGGACAGGGTCAGGGACGACGATGGTGCCGACTCCTCTAGGGTTCTTCACGTTCTTGATGCGGATGGGAATAGGGGGTGATGCATGAATGACTTGATCCATGGTAAGGTGGTGGATGACCTCGGAGCCGTAGAAAGTCAACTCAGCCGCCTCAGATGGAGTGATGGAATGGAGCAGCCGTGCCGTCGGGACCTTCGTCGGATCCGCAGTAAAGATTCCATCCACCTCCTTCCATACCTGCAACTCATCAGCCTTCAGGCCGACGGCGCACAATGCCGCGCATAGGTCAGTGTAGCCACGACCAATGTCGCCGTCAATCAAGCTTCCAGGAACATTGCCGAAGAAGCCAGTGACGATAGGCACCCTGTCCTGGCATGCTGTAATCTTTTTCCTAAGCACAGTGGCGGCTTCTTGGTAAAAGTTTTGGATTAGACGAGACGTGTTATCGTAGTGGAACGCATCGCTGAGATCCACATATTCCGAGGCGACACCCTGTGATATGATTAGCCTGAATGTCACGACATGAGACTGTCCAGTCTTCGCACCAAGTCCCTCAGCAGCGCAGCCATAAATCTGCAGCTGAGCTTCTCGCCGAAGCTAATGCAGCGGTCTTTGGATCTCGCGTTGACCTCAAGGTTGAATCTCCGTGCGGCCATGATGTACTCGACCAGTTCTTGACATTCGTCCCTGATCTCTTGCTCCAGAGATGCCTGCAATTCGGGGTTCTTGATGTAGGCCTTTACTGCTGATACGTGGTCCTTGGTGATGTCGTCAATCAGGCTCTTCGCCTGGCTCATTAGGTCATTCTGAACCTCTTCGGCGCTCGTCGCAGCTGCAATGCCCTTGAGTTTGTTATACACACCGAGCAGACTTTGAGAAGTCAGCAAGCAGGTTGAGGCTGGGCATCATGGCGAGTGAGTGACTCACCGGCTGGTAGTGCCCTCGATCTTCTTGCCTGTGCTCCTTGCCGAGCAGACGACAACGACCTTGTTCCTGGAGAGGCTCTCACTAGACAAAAAGGTGAGTCGAAGCCTCATAATGCTCATGGGGATCCCTTCTTACCGGACAATGTCCGTGGCGATCTGCATGCAAAGAAAAATCTCATGTCAGTCTCATGCGACAAAGCATTTTCCAGACGTTACTAACCTTGTCTGGGAACTTTCCAACGCTGGTGCCGCCAAACTTTTGCACCACCCAGCCATTGCTGTTCGTGTTTCCTAGCAATTGGTTGCTCATGATATCTCAATCGCTGTGTGCGGCGGAAGTTTTTGATATTGAGTATGACTCTACTCAAAGGCCGCGGGTGAGGGGCAGTCTGTTGCTAAAGTAAGGGAAAAAAAAGAAAAAGAAAAAGAATGGCGACGGTTGGACTGGGTCGTCAACCCTCGAACAGACGTCACAAGTAGTAATCAACTCCTAAAGCCGTACCAAGGCGCGGTGAAGGCGATCCAGAACGCGAGAGCAAAAGTTGAAGATGTTCAGGGATAAATGGCAAGGCAAGCAAGGTGTTGGGCTGTTGTAGTGGATTGGACTGGATCTAACGTGAGATGGGACGAGAGTGGGATGTGGAGCGTAGCGACGAAATCGGCGAGCTTGTGCAAGTCGCCGCTACCAGACTTCGCGTTTCCGGAACATCGGAGGCGGGCCCGAATCTCGACGACCCGATAATCCAATGCCGCACCGCTTTGCTGACTCAAAGGGGCCAGCTCGAGGGGTTCTGCAGCTTCACCTCGTCTTGCTTGAGGCCCTTGATGCCGCTTGCCACTTTGCCATTGCCGCTGCATGAGAGGCCATACACCCTGCAGCCAGAGCGCTGTATGCAAGCCCCGAGAAATCCGTTGCAGTCTCTAACCGTGACAATTTCTTCGCCTGACTCATAACTACAGACTAAATGACTCTTTTCCCTCCGTAATTTCAGCTCGACTTAACCGGCCGTCGGTGGTAGCTCTGACCATGCGATAGCCGTTTTTAACGCTCTTCTTGTTCTCACAGAGGTAGAATCTCTTCTTACTTGAGGCGGTCCCCACGGGGCCGACGTAAATGTCCACCGTCGCTTTTAAGCCCCCTTGATGTCTGCCAGCCACCTGCAACAGCAACACAGCAGTCGCAAAGAGCAAATGGAACGTCCAGGAAAGATTTTTAATTGCGCCATCCCGGCATGCGCGGGAATACCGAATCAGGGACGACCTGATGCGATCCACGCCCTATGAAGTAGCCGCCGTTGACGCGGCTCACAGTGACTTTTGTTGTCGCTCAAACTCGGCTGGCCGTCTTGATCAGGGGCCGATGCGCCCACTAGTCAGTATGGGATGATCCTCTGCATGAAATTAGGCAACCCGTCCCGTCGTTCAATGAACTCTGTCTGTTCAATGCTCTTTGTTGAGTTGTATTACCACTACAAGATAAATCGTATAATCAAGTACCTATGCCCCTGACCAGAAAAGAATTGGTATAACAACCCGAGAGCACCGAATGCATATGCCGTCCTCATCGCCAGCGTTGAACACCGAAATCAAAACCAGAACCCAAACCCGGTCTAGTGGAAACAAGCGCAAACCCGTAAGACATCTCCGTACCAAAAAATGGCAAGAGCTTTTCCCACGCTCATATAATCGTCCAGTCGTGCCATCGTCATCGCACTGCGCTCAACAGTCCTCTTCCGGCATCAAGCACTGTGAAGAGGCCGTCTGGCAGATGACTATCGATACATAACACCTAGTTTGCCAGGTGCGACTACAATTCGACAACTCAAACCCCCCTGTGCGCGTCATTGTTGCAGCTCAGCGTTGGCAAGCAGAGCTTGGTTAACCTCTGAATGCGAGAAGGTATATTTGTCCATCGGGAAATCCTCTTCCGGCGTTCGGATACCAATGCCGCTGTCGTCAGGATTGCTGCCTCCCGTCATTCCTGCTGAGTCAACCTGCCCTTGGCTGACAGCTGGCGGAAATGGTGCCTTGTCTGGCTGTGCTTGCGGAAGGCTGGAAAAGTTGAACTCTTCGCTTCCAGTGCTGTACCGGGAACCCTGCCGGCTCGCCTCTTGGCCTGTTGCTTGAGAATTGGCTACAGCAGCTGACGCGCCTGAAGTCTTCATGTTGAGGAAACCTCCCTGCTCAGCAAGGAAGCATGTCATTTCGTCGATCCAACACTTTGTCACCCACCAAGAACCGAAGCTCTTGCCCTGAGCCATGGTCAAATCCCGCATCACGGCAGTTCCGACCCTCTGTACGCAATACACAATGTCGGTGTGTGTCGCGTAAGGAAATCGAGTGGGCAATGACTTGAGGAAGCCAACCCAGCGTTCCAACACATTTTGTCCATTGGCGTCCGCAGTGCCTTCCGCTCCAGGTTGACGACCATTCCTCAAGGCAATATCGCCGTAAACTGTCAGGCACTCCACTTCCCAAGGCACATTCATTGGGTTAAGGAGATCGCGAAGTTCGGATACGAGTAGGTTGACAAGGTCATCCATACCACGCGTAGGCACGCATTCAGCGACTTTCCGCACACGAACCATGGTAATCCAGTCGAGGTACATCTGGTCGCGGTTGGCCGGGTTCGAAAGCATGTTCGCCGCTGCATGTGCAGTAAGATTGACTCTAAGAGCCCGATCCAGCAGAGCCGCGAAAATGGTGGCCGGTGCCTCCTTGGCTCGGATGACGTGATGAGGTTGGCCTTGGAAAGCGTCCCGAATATGGGGGACAAGGCGCTCGGAAATGTTGCGCAAAGTGTCTAGTACGGGTTTGGGCACGACCTGAAGCGTCAAGCCTGAGATAATCCGAAGCATGCGTTGGTACAGGATGAAGTCGCACTCCTCAATCCAAGGAGCAAGAGATGGATGCCCAAGGAGCTTTTGGACTGGCATCGTCAATGTGCCTTGGAACGACGTGTAAAGATGGAAGAAGGTCTTTTCCTTGCAATAACGAACACATTCAACGAGTGAAGTGCAATGTGATCTGTAGAGAGCAGACAGGCTCTTTGCCGCATCTGGGTCAGTTCCGTTGGGCAAGAAAGGCTCCATTCGCGGTAGCACAAGAGGATCGTTTGATTGGAGGAGAGCCTCGTCTGCTTCTGAAGGGAATGAGAATTGGAGAGCAGTCTTGGAAATAGAGGTGCTCAAATGATCCGCGGTGGTAATGTTCGGATGGCTATAGAAGCTGTGCGTTCGTAAGTGGCCGTGCGATGCGTCGGCAGGGCTTGCTGCGCGCTTGATAGCGTCAGGAGAGGGCAGAGCAGCCTTCGCAGGCTGAGCTTTGGCGGGAGCTGCACTGAAACTTTGTGACCTGCTGGGTTCCGAGATGGCCATGGGAATCTGAGGTTCGGGCTCGCGAAGATCGGGTTGGTCATCGACCAGAGTGAAGTTGACGTAGTGATACTTGGATTCACCTCTCACGCCCAGACGTCTGGTTTTCAGGCCGGGGAAAAGGACTCGGACTAATTTACCGAAACTGGCCGGGTTTAGAACAGTAATCCTCTCGGTGGCACATCGAGACGCGTAGTTGGCGTATACTCTGCCGCGAGGTACGGAGCCTTTCCCTTTTGTGCACACCGAGTTGATCCAAAGCATGGCGAACACTTGTCGGGTCCGCTCAGAGTTTGGGCCACGCTCATTGCCGTGAAGTTCACTAGCAACATCCTGGAGACCGCGGTGTTTGTTCGCATTGAAAAGATGACGCATTTCGAGTTCGTTGTTGGCGCTGGACCTAGCGGAGCTTGACTTTTGCAAGCCCATGGCCATGGAATCGTCATCGTCACGGTCCATAAGTTGGCCATCATCGGTGAAGCTGTTGTTGGCAAAGCTTTCAGAGGGCAGGGGGTGTCGAGGCATGGAAGCGTGCTGAGGGAACGGCATTGAATGGCTCATCGGGACACTGGACTGGTGGCTCATAGAAGCAGTCATACCGGGCGGCATGGAGTATTCGCGAGCGTTCTGCATCTGGTTCGCAGCGGCGTGTAGCATCATTTCCTCGGGAGTTATCCTCGTCGCCGGTGCGAGATTCCTCTGTTGTCGGTGGTCATTGTTGACCCATTGTGCCGAGTAGAGCCCATCATGCGCCTCGGCAAATGACTGTTGTTCCATCTGTGGTTGCGTAGAAATACTGTGAACGGATGCAGTTGACGCACGAGATTGGGGTCTCTTCTTCGCCCGGAGAGCTTGGGCGAGGTGGTCTGTTTACATTGGTCGTGAGCTCCAGAATGCAGGTATCAGGGTGTTCTCGAGCCGGAGAAGCAAGGAAAAAATTGGGTTTCGTACCGTGGTCCATTGTCCGTCAACCCTTGTGTTGGATGGAGTGGTTATTCTGCGATGAAAACACACGGCTCATGCAGGACGAACTCTCCAAACAATGAAAGATGTAAACGTGCGGCGAAGAGAAATACGAGAGATGGCGACTGAGAGAAGAGAGGAGTTTTCGAGGTTGGAAAAAAAAAAAGCGGTCCAAATCCCTGCAGCCAGAAAGAGCGCGGTGCGCCGTGGTGAGCGTCGAGATCTTAAAAGACGTGGTCGGGGGAACAGATGTTGGCGAACGAGGGAAACACTTCAACTTGTTTTGGGACGCCAGTGTTGACGGAGAAACCACTGTGGCTGGGCTTCACGTGACCTCTCAAGCAAAACAAAGCCAGGTCATTGGACGGTAGAGGTGGTATGGGGCTGCTTTTGCTGGTGCGGGCCTTTGTGTGTTTCTTCTGTCTGTCGGTACGTATCGCAGAGCATGTTGTCTAAACACGCGGAGAAGTTGGCTGGTGAAACGTCCAATGAGATGCTAGCATTTGTATGCGGAGTCAAACAACACACACTGGCACACAGACACACAGACGACCATAACAGCAACAGCAACACAAGCTCAGGTTGTGAAGCGCCCTGGAGGTCAGGCAGCAATAACAGAAATTTTCATTCACTTCCCTTCCCTTCCCTTGGCCTTGGCACTGTTGTTATCTTATCGCAATGGACAGCATGAACACTGAATGTTGCGGCAGTATCCGAAAGGTTCCTTGGTACTTCAAAAGCCCTCGCTGGATTGCGGAATCTGACACCATTCGAGCCAATGTATCCGCTAACAGCCAAGGCATGGATCCCACCTCGGGGCATATTTGGCCAGCACACAAAGTCTGCTGCGCAAGGAGCTACAATGCGGTTGCTACGTGCAGAATACCAAAGCCAATCCACCTGCCCGCCACTGAAGATCTGCCTCCACCGTAGAACTGTTGCCGTGTCCAAGCTGAACTGAAAGTCGTGGTGTGTGCTCTCTCGCTCCCGTCTCCTCTCGTCTCGTGCCACTCCCGAAAAAAAAAAAAAACCCCATTTTAGCCCCGAGCGATTGTGAAGCTTGACGCAAGGGCACCTAGGCCATTCCCGGTGGCTCAGATCTGCAGACCTTACGTTGTCATCCAGGCTTCGATCCTTCACCTATATTCTAGGTCATTCAATTCCACGCTATCCGATTACTTGTCGAGATCTCCTCGTCAAACATTGCCAACAGATCCTCAGGGGATTTTTTTTTTTTTTTTCGCTTACCAAAACCTCTCGTATCCGCCTCACTGTGAGTTGCAGAGTCCCCATCGAGTCCCTTCCCTTGCCCTTGCCAGGGTCCCTCGGTCCTGCAACCTGGCCTCGACGTCCTTTGTTTCTCCAACTGGTTTCCTCACCCTCGTCCTCGTCCTCGTGCTATCCTAACCCTTAGCACAGCGCATAATTCCACAGCTTTGCTACTCAACCCAATAAACCGCAAACATGTCTGCTCAGGATCGTGTCCAGAACTATATCGGCCAGCTTGACCGCGAGGTAAGAATTCTGCTGCATCTACTAAATGATGGCATCGAGTGCTGACTTTAGTGTGTGCGGCAGCTGTCCAAATACCCCGCCCTCAACAACCTCGAGAAGCAGACCAACGTCCCCAAGGCGTACGCCGTCATCGGTGTTGCCGCCCTCTACTTCTTCCTCATCATCTTCAACCTCGGAGGTCAGCTCCTGACCAACCTTGCCGGTTTCGTTATCCCTGGCTACTACTCTCTCAATGCCTTGTTCACCGCGAACAAGCAGGACGACACGCAGTGGCTGACCGTACGTCCACACTCGCATTCCCTGCAGCCGTCCAAACGAAACTTGCTGACCGTTGTTCCAGTATTGGGTCGTCTTCGCCTTCTTCACGTTAGTATTCTTCGCTCCGTCTCCGTGACGAGCTGTCCGGGCTTACTGACACATTTCAGCGTCGCGGAGAGCCTTGTTAATGTCGTCTACTGGTTCCCCTTCTACTACACCTTCAAGTTTGTATTCCTTCTGTGGCTGTCTCTGCCCGTCTTCCGGTACGTTCCGCCCTTTCCGCCCATTCCGAGCCATTTTGGCTGTCGCTGACAGACAACAGCGGTGCCGACATCGTCTTCAACTCTTTCCTGGCTCCCATGCTTGCCAAGTACTTCACTGGTGCCTCGACCGCCTCTGGTCTCCGAGCCCAGGCTGGCAAGGCCGAGTAAATGCGCATAAGCGCCGGCTCATAAACCAGGTCGATTGCCTTGAGAGATCTACCTATGCCATGTCAAACGCTGGCCCGCTCATCCCAATTGCACTCGCTAGCTAGTCAAATGGACGATATGCAGCGACCTAGGGCATAATTGGATGGGATGGGGTTCCGGATGCTAGCATGACCACAAAAGCGACAATGGTGATGGCTTATTAAGGTTTGGTCGGGGACCCAGGGACGAGGGCCACGACGAAACGGATGGATGAGTTCCTGTTACCCAGAGAAAGTAACTGTACGCTATGCAACACGGAGTCATTGACTTCGTAATGAACTAGAGAGTACCCGATATGGCTGAATCTATCATGTGATACAGGTTGCCGTTGTCAGTTCTAGACATGGATAATAATGACAGTGACATGTGACGAGTGTTTCGCAGATTGGCAGTTGTGGCTGAGAGACAAAGACGGGGCTGAGATACGGAATGTTTCTTTGTCCAGGGCAACTAAAATACTCGAGTGCCTCAGGGTGCCTAACTCGGGAAAATCGGCCGCGTCGAGAGAGCATCGGACGTTTAACCGACTGGGCTTGGTTCCGTACGCATACCAGCGCTGCTCTGCCATGTTCGACTGCCTTCTCCCATCGGTAAGCGCAGTTCAGTCGTGGAGGTCTCTATTCAGTCCGAATATTCGAACATATCTGGCGGTGGCAGCCAGTCAAGGCCTCTGCCCAGTGTCATTTGGTTGCCCCATTGACAATAGAAATGCTAAGTTGTCGCTTGAGAACATTTTGGGAGCGACAACGGGGAATAAGTTACCGCGTTCCTAGCAGATTGTCTTTTAGCCTGTTTGGTATTGCTTCTTTTCTGCGGAAGAGGCGAATCAAAAGACTGGTTGGACCATACTGTGCACACTTGCCAATATTCTAGATGGTATAGCATGAGTCGTTCTGTGTCGGTGTACTGAAGTAAGGTAGGTACCAAGCAGACGGTCACGCATCAGGGTGCCGAGTGCACCGCCGCGCCGCATACCTACCCAAGTACCTAGCCTTAGGGAGGACAGGGGTGGTTTTCAGGGACTTCAAGGCGAGGATGGCCCCTGGCGGGCGAGCCGAGTAGCCCGAAACGAGGGAAGCGTCCTCCAAGTCTTGAGGGCCTTCCGGGTCGATGGGTTACCTCAGCTTATGCGGGATCTCCGGCGTTTTGGGGCCGGTTGAGAGGCTTGAGGCGCCCACGGCCGCAAGGTCTACGCCGCCTCTCAGCTGTTTGGGATGTGAAACTCCCTAAAACGACAGAGGCACTCCTTCCCTCTGCCTCAACCTCACCAACACCAGCCCCGGTTTCTCGTTTGTTCACGACGGTTTATACCGAGATCTACCGAGTTTGGTGGCTTTCCTCTCGTTCAACAAGCCGCAACTCGACGTTCGCTGTTCAAGAGACGTGCGCCGATGAATTGAAGTGGAGGAGGACTCGGCCAATTCACAACCCCAGGAGACGACGGATCGGTACTCAATCGCGCTTATCGACGTCCCTTCTTCGCATCTGACACCTCCCGACATACGGTGTACGACACCACAACGAGCCGTCGCGTCGTCGGATTTCCATAGGCACCTGCCCCTGGAGGGCATGTCCTCACCATGCAGCTCAGCCCATTGCAATCGCGACTGGCGGCCTCGCTGATTGCTTCGCTGCTACTCCTCTTCCTCTACTACCTGCTCACAACTCCCACGTTCGCCCTCGCTGCAGGTTTGAGCGAGGAGGTGTTCCCTGCTATCCTGAACAGTATCACACCCGACGATACGCTCGAACAACGAAGTCAGTTGGAAGCTGCTTACGAACCGGAGTTTGCCGCATTCGACCGCAGCATTATCGGAAGGGCCCCTGCTGGAGTGACGGCGCTGGTGAACAACGTCAAGATCAATCGCAATGTTCAGGGAAACCAGACGCAGAGCTTCGTTTTCGAAGCTGTCTCGGTTTTCGCAAACTTCTTCGACCGCACTCCCGACGACGCGTTCGTCGTCGAGCCTCGAAAGAGGAGCAACGGCTCAGGTGGACCAGAGGACGGCCTCGTTGTAGATGACGAGGAGCATTCGGCGGCTGAGGAAGTTGGGCTTCGTTCCAGGCAAAAGGCTCAAAGCAGAACGGTCTACATCTCCGCGACAACGTGTATCCAGCCGAAGCGCGCAGCGAATAACACCATGCTGGACCCTCCACAGATCACCATGTATATTTCGACGAACAAGGACAATCAGTCGCCCGGGCCAGGGCAGAACGCATCTTCGCAAAGCACGACCATTTTCGAAGAAGGTGCTGCCTTCATGAAGGTGAATGCTACGGGCGACATCTTCATTGGCATCTCAGCTCCTGGGGTGGATGCCGCCAATTTCACCGGAGATTGGAACTTCGATGTTGCAGCATCCACGGATTGCTTCTTCCACGAATTCGATGGATCAGCGTCCGAGCTCCTTTGGGTTGACAGTGACTCCAGCGCTGCTCTATTGACTACGGCAAACTTGACGGACTCACACGATGAGGCCAAGATCCAGGAGATTCTGCACCAAGCACCACCGTTTATCATGTTCGTGGAGAACAGGGACAATCCCACCACGAAGGGTGTTCGACGTTCGATGTGCGGTCTCGAGAACTACGCTCAAATCGCTGCAAAGACCGGTGGCAAGTTCGGCAACCTGGCTAGTACGGTAATGACTACGAGAGGGGCTGGTAATCTACCGAAGCAGCAGTTCTTCTTCAATGGCCTCAATGCGAGCGCTTTTTATAATGGCATCCTGGTCCAAACTGGCAATACGACCACGAAAAAGCGAGACGAAGGCACAGCAGGTAGTGGCGGCCGTGTTTTTCAAGCAACACCCTTTGAGACCAAAGATGGTTTGTACTTCGCTGGAGTTGGCTTGGCATTGACCACGCTAATTATTCCACAGGCGAGAATTGCAAGATCATTACTGACTTGGCATTTTGCAACGAAACGGAATATGCCGTTCCCGCAAACCCCAACAAGATGAACATCACCCAGCTTGCGCAGTTCTACGACAACTATGCCAAGGACATGTACGATAACTTCAAGAAGCAGCTTGCGCAGGTGGCCTGCGAGGCGCCGGATGTGCAGCGCTACTCCTTGGCTCGAAACTGCACAGACTGCGAAATCGCCTACAAGAAGTGGCTTTGTACCGTTACAATCCCCCGTTGCGAGGACTTTACCGCCGCCGAGGCCAACTATTCGCTCGTTCGCAATGTCAACCAAACATTCCCAAATGGAACTTTGCTCCCTATCGATCAGCAAGACAAATACAAGGGTCGGGTTTACCAACACTCAAGGAACCCGCTGATTGACGAGATGATTGAGCCTGGTCCGTATCGCGAGGTCCTGCCCTGTGACTACCTCTGCTACGATTTGGTCCAGAGTTGTCCCGCATCGCTCGGTTTCAACTGCCCCACGCCTGACGACGACGTTTTCAATTCCAGCTACGCCATCCAGGGTGAGGGCCTCACCTGTAACTACCCAGGTGCGGTGCACAATCCGTCCGGTTCAGCGATGCTAGCCGTCTCGTGGGCTTTGCTGTCCTTCCTCGTTTTCGGAACTCTCGGCGTGGTTCTGCTCTGACAAGCATGCCACAAGAGGCCTCGCATGCGTCTGAGGAGGTGTTACATTGGTGTAGAGTCACGGCCGAATTTTGCACAGTGCTATCAGGGGCACGACGGTACAGTATAATTAGTGGATTGGATTCTGCATGGCGCCGGCGTTCTAGGGTCGGGATTTGTTTTGGAAGAAGAACATCTGAGGTTCATGTAACCACGGAGGGGGACTCCCCAGATCAAAGAGATATGCGCACCATCTCCGGTTGTGTCCAGACATCATAGAAGAGATCGAAATTGCGATCGTACTATCATCTTACTTTGTGTTTTGTAGTGTTGTTCTTTCCCGTTGGACGTCATGTCCAGCCTGATGCTGCGTACGATGAGCCAACGTCGATGACGGGGATATCGCCGCAACCCGGATTCAGCCGAATATGTATAACTAGCCCTGCTTCCAGCCGTTTGATGCAGGCTAAGTGTTCCTTTCCCATACCGTCGCCAGTGTCTTCTACCAGGACATCTTGCAATCACGCACCTTCGTCGCTTCCATTGGTACCCGCCCTTGAGTTTCTCTGTCTTCCACTGCAGTCATTCGAAATCGAGGGTTATTTGGATGCTACCGTGATATTCCGCCCTATGCCCCCGTGCCCTTGCTGAGCTGGAGCTGCGCAACCTTGGCCTCGAGACCTTCAATCTCCTTCGTCTTCTCCTCTCGAATTTCGTCCTGTTCCAGCTTCTTCCAGCTCCAATAGGCAATCTGGTACGTAAGGGTGGCCATCAGGAGGACCTTGAGCACCGGTCTCGTGAATGTTTTGTAGAATGTTCCCTGTGAATTGCAATTGTCAGTTCTCGGCAGTCCTCTTTTGTGGCCTCGGACTGTGGAAAGCTGCTTACCACAATCGATGGCCTCTTTCCCCCACTTTCTGATTTTGAGTAAAGGCGAGCGTGGAGATGTGTTGTGCGCCGGGCTCGGAGAGCTCTGCTCAGGACTGCTACACTGCTGCGTACAGCCATTTTGGTGTCGCTTTTTCGGTTTTCCTGTCCGATTCGTAGTCCCTTCCTTCCCGCTGGAGCTTTTGAACGATCGTTGTTCAGAGGGCTTCTACTCGTATGAAGTCGTCCTGCGCAGGGAAACTCTCATCGTCGTTACGGTCATGGATCAAATCCTGTCAAACAGAATCGATGCAAGTATTCGAATGCGCCGGTGCGCCGCCGATCTGTGGCGGTGCGCTCGTGCATCCCCCGCAATACCTACCTCAGCCTGCTCCCTTGGCCTTACGGTGGATTCCACTGTGGCGGGAGCTCCTACCGTACAATTCCAAGGGTCTTCGGCAGGAAAATGCGGTGTCTTCTCGGCACCCCTGGCACCGAGCAGGTGGCTACCCGTAATTCCCTCTTGACGACACATGTCCCGAACTGGGATAGGTTACCAAAGTCCACAAGGTAATTGTGCCTGTTCCGCCCACCCTTCGTCGCCGGAGGCGCTTACTGAAGTAATTACGTACCTACCTGCTACGAAGTGCGCATTAGCTTCACGGGATTACCAAAAGCTCCCTGGCCGTAATCTGTCCCTTCAACCAGCTTCCCTGCTCTTCTCTCGACACGTCCGACTCTTTTCTTCTTGAACACGTAGAACACATCACTAACGCCTATTTTTGCAACCCTAGTATATAACGGCTAAACATTTACGTTTTGAAACGCACGAGAGCGAAGACAAAAGAAGTCGCATCAGAGCTTGCGGTCAACATCACCCACACCACACGCATCCACAATGGTACGCAGATCGCCGCACAATCCTAGCACGCCCTTTCGCATCCTTCTGGAGCTACCTAGAGTGCTCTCAATGAGTTCATGGTGGTGGTGATTGCTAATGTTTTCCCCTGGCCAGGCACAAACACCCCAACAGAGACGCGCGAACGCGAAGTTCGCCAAGGACAACGAGGCTCGCATGGGCAAATCCGAGGAGCAGATCAAGAAGCGCACCAAGGAGACTCCCAAGTCGCCCATTTCTCCCCTCTGGCTTAGTGAGTAGCTCTTTTTTTTCTCAACCCACCAGATCGTTTTCTTAGACCCGCCTGAAACGTACAACGTTGGCTGACATGAGTTCCCTCTCGTGTAGTTATTCTCGGGTTTGTGGTCTTCGGCGGTATCGTTTTCGAGGTCCTCTCCCGCATGTTCGGTTTCTAAACAATACGACCGTACCCCTTTCGACGTCTGAGAAAAGACCACGACGGAGCTTAGGAGAATAGTAGTGAGGATAGAGAGAACGAAAGGAGAGCAGTAGATTTGCTACAGATCTTGCTCAGTGCAAGCGCGTCTTTGAGCGATCCCAGGATCGCAAGGGAGGCTACGAAAGCATGAGACGCAGTCGCTTCTTGCCGCGGAGGAGCCAAAAAGGAGGAAGTTTATTTTTCATTTCCAGCACATGAACCACAGCCTCCCGCCCATTGATGGTGGGTATTGAGAGTCTGCACAAATACCACAAGTCACCAGGGAAAGCAAGAACATTTGGCGTAATGTATTTCATCTTTTTTTCTGCTACAAACATGCAAGCCTATCGGAGAATTCCCGTAGGAAGAAGCAAATCAAGCTTTACAACTTTTCATGATTCCTGGGCGCGCCGTGATTTTCGTCCCTCAAAACGCCGCAGTCAAGCACACAAAGCTTTTCTACACTCTACGGCAGGGGAGCGTGGTTCATCTCCATGTCAGGAGACGAATCTCAAGCGCCGAGACCGCGACGCTGGGCACCGCCGTCATACTTCATATGCACGCCGGCGTTGAACTGCTTTTCAAGCTCCTGAGTTATCTTGCCAATATCACGCTTACCCTTGGGGCCTGCTGCTGCTGAACCAGCTGCACCACCGTTCTTGCCGCCACCGAGGAGGCGCATAAACTTCTTCTGGCGGTCCGAACCTCCCTCGAGGGCGTCAACATCCCATCCATCACCGGCATTGGCCTCCGCCTTGGCAACGGGTGCGTCAGCTTCCTCCTTGACCTTTTTCTTCTTCTTGTCCTTCTTCCTGGGGGTCTCCTCGGTGATGGCGGCGCCGCTATCAGACTCGTCATCATCGTCCTGCGCACGCTTGCGCTTCTTCTCTGACTTCTTCCTCGACTTCGACTCCTCCGCCTCCTCCTTGACGTCCTTGGGCTTTTTAATCTTCTTGTCCTTCTTGTCCTTTTTCTCCTTGAAGAGAGTCTCCTCAGCTTCACCGACAGCAGGAACCTGCTCCTCAGCCTCCTCCGTGCACTTCTTCTTCTTGGCCTTCTTTTCCTTGCCGGGTGTGTCGGCTTCCTTCTCCTGCTCCTCCTTGATCTCGGTCGCGTCTGACTTGCGGTTGTTCTTTTTGTCCTTCTTCGACTTGGGCTTCTCGTCAACCTCCATTTGATCTCTCGCCTCGCTCTCGGCGCGAAGTTGCGCACTAGGGTCTGGTGACTCCGATGCCATCTGGACGTCCTCAATGGCTTGCTCTATGGGCGGACCGCCCTTCTTGTCTTGCTGCTCTGCCTCCGAAGCCGAATGCGAGTCCGAATTTGATGAGGAGTCTGAAGAAGAGTCGGAACTCGAGTTGGAAGAACTGTCGTCACTATCGCCGTCGTGGACCTCGATCGCCTCGTCATCGCCAATGGGTTTGGCCCGCGCCTCCGTGGCTTTCTTGAGCTCTTCCTCCTCAGCCGCCTTCTTCAATATCCGGATAGTTAGCTTATGGACAATCCAGATCTGCTAGCGTACATTGAAACCTACAGCTCTCTGCTCGGCCATGACAGCATGACGCGCACGCGCACGCTGGGCTTCGGCCAGTAACTGCCTGGCCTGTTCCTCGAGCTTGTCGGCACGCTTCAGCATGCGATTGAAACGCTTCTCGTCCTTACGGGAGGCGCGGGCAGCCTTCTTCTGCTTGTCGGCCGCCCTTCGTGCCGGGTCCAACCATTTTGCGGCACGCGAGACGTTGGCCTTGCGGTCGCGCTTCGCCTGTGCCTTAAGTGCCTTCTTCTCTTTGTTGGCGGCTTGGCGTCTCTCGCGCATCTCACGCTTGCGCTGGATTTTCTTCTCTAGAAATAGGGTTTTGTCAGCAATCCGGCCTAGGATGCTATCGAAACCTGAATTCTGCGTTCTGTTCTCTTACCTCTTCCCTCGGCCTGACGCTTTAGCTCATCGGGGTCGAGACTCTGGTCTTTTTCTCCACGCGCCATCTTGAAGATTTGGCCCTTTTGTGCAAGAAGGGTTTTTGGTTCAATTTCTTGGCTTAAAAGCAAGATAGTCCTGGAGGAACTCGCAAATGCGACGACGTCGATCGACCTCAGAAAAGAAGGGAAAAAAAAGGGAAGTCCAGGAATCTGCCGGGCGGTCAGCGTGATAGTAGGTGTTGGACCCTTGCATGGTGGGGCATATAGTCAGTGCGTTAGAAGGAACGTACTGGAAGCTTTGACCTGCCATTTTCGGCAGGATTGCAAACAGGGCTGAACAACCGTGCCCCTCTTAAAATTCTTTTCAATGATGATACCTCGGTGTAAATGGGATCTTCCTATCATTTCCCATGTCGAAATTAGGAAGTTCAAATTATCCTAATTGCGGTTTTCAATTTTCTGCATTATGCATTTTCTTTTTGGTGGCATTGTCGTGGCAGCTTTCGAACAAGTTGCTGCATGTATCTGGAGCGTATGAGCAGGTCTATTTCCAGCCCACGTATTCGCATCTAACTACCTTCCAACTTGACCTGGAAGGCGTACCAGCTTCGGGCTCTTGCAGGCCTCACTCTCGCATTAGCACGGAATGCCTCACACGAAGATTGTGCTGACACTACTTCAGCCAAGGCAGCCTGGCGTCGAGGTGCCTCCCCCGCGTCATGGCTGTACTTTGAGGGGCAAGCATTCTAAGCCCTACCAGCACACTTACATGACGCAAGCCGGACGACGCATCGTTGGCGTTATGTCTCGGCGTTATATTCAGATATGCTACCCATGCGTGTCTCCAGCTATCTGGGGGTATGTCGGTCAGAACCCACAATGTTCACCCTGCAGTATCGATGTGATCGAGTAACTGCGACTCAACGTCGACTGAGCGTCGTAAGCGGTGTGTCTGAGAGGGTACGCCTCATCTTCCAGGCTCTCTCAGCACTCGAATACCTGGTAGTAGATTCTGCTAAATCCCTCAGTGCCCGAATCACAGTCTCATCGCCGAATCCCAGGATCGGCTGAGGTACCTAGTGACCCTGTTTCTCGCCGCTTGCCTTATCTCAGCTAGCGGAATCACTAAGTTTCAATCTTCTCAGCGTAAATAAAGCGAGGCGGTGGTTCCCTCCGGCTTATGCTCCGTTTCTCTCTGCTTGGTTCGAAGTGGCCCGCGTTGCCAAACTGCCAAACTTGTTAATCAGCCTCGAGCGAAGTTTTGTATCTGGTCTCTGTTCTTGAGCGTTGTTTCACGGTATTTTGAGCAAAAATGTAGTCTGTATTGTGCTCATGCGGGTAACCAAAGTATTTTCCACGCGTTGAGCCTTCATTACTCATCATCATTTCCGTCATTTCGTAGATTGCACCCTCTTGACCCAAATCCTTTTATAGGGGAGATTTAAGGCCTTGCGCGCAGGAGTGAGGAGGCTTCAAGACAAACAAAACAAAAGTAGACCTCAATGGAAACCCGCAACGCACCAAAACCTTTCGTACGTTTTCAACGACGCAAATAGAGGTCCTAGCGTGTCATCATTCATGCTTCCCAATCCAAATTAGTGTAAGTGTCCTCGTTTAAGCCGGGAGGGAAGACGCTGGAGAGGGGAGACTCTATGTGTACCGAACGCCTTGGAAAGAAATGGCAAAAACAGCGCAACTAAACATGGTTATCGGTTTTTTTTTAATCCTGGCATTCGCAGTCCTAGCTCCTACAACAGGGTTAGTCTCTGGAAACATTCTGACGAGGCGGTGATGCTCTACCTGTGATAGTAATTCTGCGCCTGGCTCGGGTCGCCGCCCTGGTCGTAGTCGTGATAATACGGCGACAATTCCTCGCAGTAGTACTCTTCGCCACCGCTACTTCCGTAGCTCGGGGGCTGACGGTATCCTGCGGTGTAGTCGTTGGTGGACGTGTTGGCGTACTGCGTGTCCTCGTTCACGTACTCGCCTCGACCGCTCCCTCGGCGGCTCTCGTACTGGTGGCCCCTGGAAACCACGTGCTTGATGTTGATGCCCCCCCAGGGTAAGCCGGACACTTCCTCTTCCGCAACCAGGTCGTCGGCTTCGGTAGAGTGGTATATGTTGTGAGCGTTCTGCTCGTTCTTAGTGTCTCTTGCATCCTGCTCTTTGCTTTCTTGGTTCTTCTTGCCTGCTCTTCGAATTAGCGAACTAAATCCAATGAAAACACCGGGAAAAGAGAGGGGCTTACATACGGAATTTGCGTTGAGCAAGTCGGTTTTGAATTCGGCGACGCTCTTCCCGGTCCGTTACTTCTGCCCAGTCATCGGCCTTGCCCGACCTGGACTTGGACTTTGAGTTCTGCTTCTTTGAGCTTGACTCTGAGTGCTTTGAAGTCTTCGACGACATGTCCAAGTCTATCTCGACCCCAGAGCTTGCGGTTAGGTGACGGAATAAGCTCAAATCCTCCGACAGCGATTTGATGGGTCTCTTGACGGTGGCTAACTTCCAAGGGCTGCTGTTGGCCAACACCTAAAGAGCAAGTTCGGACAAGTTGACTTTGCACTGCTACACTCTGCCCTTCTTGAAGAGATCAGTAGCAATATTTTAGTGTTGCTTAACGATAAGTCAGAAAGGAGGTCGAGGTGACCAAAGCCCGTTGGACAGTGAATAGTTGAACAGCTCGAAGTTGTCTAAAGAGAGTGTTGATTGGGAGTTGGTCCCTGGTAGTGGACATGGGATCAACTTCATGCGAGCTAGGGGACGGCTTCTTTTTATAAGAGATTCTGAAGGTTCCAGTCCGCGGCTCTATGAAACCAGGCTACCCCTCTGTTGATGGAAACACTTACTTGCGGTAGGACCTAGAAAGCCTCCTGTCATGGGCAGGGCAGATTCGAAGAAAACAAGACATGGTCAGTTGCTCGTAGGTTCCGCGCTGTGACGCAGAACCTATGCAGCTGCCATCTGGACATCTGCAAAACAGTGACCCAAGCGAAGCTGGACAAGGTCGATCTCAGGCAAGGCATGGGTTCGCAATGCGATACCGCCAAGACGCGGGAGGGAAAGATTGGGTGGGCGGGCAGGGGAATGCCGTGGTCCTGGGCCTGGCGAAGGGTGGGGCGTGCGATAATGAAGATGGTAGTAGTCGGGGAATACCTTTGAACAAGGGTGGAAGAGGCTGCCTATGTCGGCAGCGGGTAACAACGATAGACGGTGAATGACTTGCCATGGAAATAGAGCGGAAAGCTAAGCCGCGACTCTGGGAACGGTCATGGTGCGCGTATTGACAGTGCCATGCGTAGGGTGACAGAGAACGATCCAGACATCACATCGGGTTGACTTGGAATGGAAGCAAGACCAAGGGGGACGGGGGTTTCCATGTGACGGCCTTGTCATAGCCTGAAAAACGAAATACAATTGACCACAAGAGACACGACTAGGACAAATATACATGGGGGCGTTTTTGGAGGTTTCCTTCTTATGCTCGCAGCGCGGCACAGACGTATGTCTCTCATAGGCCTCAAACTAGGGGTCCCCCCAGCGTAACGAGTCCAAGTATCTGAGAGGGGGCAGTGATTGCGAACGACGGGGTCCGTTGCTGCTGGCGGCAACCCTCCAATTGGTTAGACAAGAAGGTGTCAAGACCGGGCTGGTCCGGTAGAGGAACCCGGGCAGTCAGGCATCGGCAGGGTGGAGCCCCCGGTGAGGCGAAGTTGGCTGGACTGCTGCTATCACTTTTCTCGTACAATGCGCCCGGTACGTAAGTATGTGCGTAGACACATTGTGTCTTTGCACTGTAAATGCACACGTATGACGGATGATCCAGACCTGGCAACGGGCACCAACTTCCCTCTCTGAACCTGTCCACTCTTGGCACGGAGCTGGAGGTTGGCAGGAACACGGGACTGGGACCCTGTCTGCGTTCAGCCCTAGGTCGATTCAGGTCGTCCAATTAGTGACGTTGAATGTCGTGACGTGCGTTTACCAGGGGTTTGGCCTGCATAGCTTAGGTAGCGGCTGTCTTCTATGTATTTGGCCATGTCTTGGAGGTCCGTCGAGAGAGACTAGGTAGGTACCTGTGTCTTTGCACGGACACACACTGACAGCTGCAGAAGCCGCGAGGTGGGAATGGTTGTTTGCGCCCGCTGACGGGGCACTCTCTGCATAGGTTACGTCAGTGAAAGGATTCCAGAGTACGGTATACCCAAATAACTTGAATGCCGGGACAATGGGGAACGTGGTGTCATGCGACAGGTGACCGATGATTCCCAGATAAAACCCGCAAGAAAAGAGTAGTCACTTCCCCGCGGAAATTGTTCGTGTGGGCGGGCGATTGCGAACCGGCCACCATGTACGCCGTAAGCCCATGGCGTACCTCTTGTGATTGGGACCGGCAAGACGGCCAAGTTGACTCATAGATCGGCTCCGGTTTTCTGTTCCGTACCTGGTCTTGGTCAGGAGGGATTGCTCTCTGTTGAAGCTTCGGCCGTCAGGTCGAAGTTCCAAGGGGAAGAGCGCGAAACATTCCGAGCAAGTGGGTCGCTGAGGATTAAGCTTATCGATAGACCTAGTAATTACCTTCTTCGATCCCCAACTCCCTTGTGCCTGGTCTCCAATTCCCCACCTTTGATGAATGGACGAAAAACACTCGGTCGACTCCCCTCCGACATCAAACCGCGCGTAAAGACCCGGCTCCTTCACCTTGATTTTGTCGTCCTCGTGACTAAAAGGTTGGCCACCATCTTGCGACTTGATGAAGCGAGACGGGGGCATTGAATCGATCAGTTTGAGCGCATTGCCGGGTTTCCACGATTGCGGCATCATCTGCTCGCTGACTCCAGGCAGGTTCCGTAGGCTGCAGTACAGCGTGGGTAAGTCGGGCTGACAAATTGACCTTCGAGATCGCAGATAAAAAACTTTCGGGGAAAAAAGCGCTTTTCCGCGTGGGGCAGTACTGCTCACAACGGCCATCGCTACCTTCGCGTGAGACTCTGCGGCTAGACCATGGAGCAACGCCGCATGTATGGTATATTTTCACCAAGCAGTCTGGTCAATCCGCCGATACGTTTGTGTCCGTATGCGCTGACAGCTTATGCCTCTCTGATTGGGTAACAGTAAGCTGCTGTCAACCTAATCGTGTGCTGCCTGTTACTTTCGAGAGGCACCAAGTGTGAATACCGTATCACTGAACTGTCGGCAAGCTGTAGAAACAAACGTACCAGTCGTCCTATGGCCGCAAACGCAGTTGGTCTCTCGAAGCTGGAGTTCCTCATGTGTCGATGAGTCCTCATCTGCCAGGCGATCTAGGGCGTGGAGCGTCGGTGACAAGCAACACAAGCAAAGGGCACTTCAACAGCACTACCTTAGATTGTAGTATGACATTGGGACAGGCTGCGTTTCGGTCTCTGTGGCGCAACTTAGTAATAAGGGGTTTCTGCCTGGAGCGTAAGGTATGGCATGCAGAATTGTCAACACAAGTAGAATGCGACAGACCCGCGAGGGTGACGCAAGAGCTTGGCCCGTTCTGTCTTCTGTCGATTTGCTCGACGAAACAAATCATGGCTACCGTACCCGTAAGGCTTGGCCCTTCTTGCGACTGTGTGAAATCTCGCCGCACCTCGCACTCATATCGCCAGGTGCCATAGGGCTGATTTTTGAAAACGCGGCTGCTCATTCGTCGTAAGTGCGAATAAGGGTGGCAATTGCCAGCGAGCTGACTCTCAGGCGGTGGAGGAATGCTGGCCAAATTTGAAAGTCCGGGGGAAAAGGAAAGGGAGGCCGTGCCGATGAGTGTAAGGCGACTTGTGTGAATGTTTTCATTGGAAAACGGCACAGCTGATCGTCAAACTTTACCTAGGTAGGGCCAACCACGAAGATCCCAGCGGCACCATGCTGCAGTGGTCTTGACACTCAGCCTGACTACCGCAGTCGCCGCTTTAGGTCCAGAAAACGGCGCATCGGGCCCGCAGGATTTCTCCAGCCTGCCAGGCCCGGTACAATGGTGCACACAGTTTCCTGGCGAACTCTCAGATTCCTGTGAAATTGATTGTAACGAAATATAGGCTGTCATCATTTGCAGATCTCTTTGACCGTTCGGTCTCGCAATTATGCTCATCTACTGATCCATCATGGTCTGTCATCTTTCCAACACTATTGGGGCAGGAAGTAGTTTCATTGCATGACATCAAATTGCCCAGCCAGAGGCAGAGGGAGCAAGGTAGCGTGGAGCACCCAGCTCGATGCCCTTAAGCCTCCTCAAGGTGGTCCGCCTTCTCGTCCTTCTCAGACCTGAACTCCTGCGGCATGGCGATGGGCCGTGTCTTGGCGTACTTGACCGTGGCCCAGATGGACGGCGACTCGCGGAACAGAAGATCAATCTCCTCAAGATTGCGACCTGTCATTTCCGGGAACCACATCCACGCCGCGATCGGGAACTTGAACGCGATTACGGCGTACACGATGTAGTACTTGTATCAGATGCTGTTGATGGCAACAGGAGTTACCGTGATGACCAAGAAGTTGAACAGCCAGTGATTGGCAGTAGGGATGGAAGACTTGGCCATGCGCAAGCGTAAGGGGGCGACCTCGGTACAGGACGGGTAATTAGCTCCCATGAGACCAATAGGGATCCATGTGTTTAAAAAGAATATCCAGAAGATAGCAGAAATCTGCGCCGCGTAATTATCCTTGCCGCGAGGTTGATACTGCGAAGGCAAGCATACAAAGGCACATGTCGCTCCCACTGGCAGTAAAAGCTGCTCGGCGACCAAACCGATCGATTGTGAAAAAGGCGATAAAGGAGGCGATGAACTTCCAGGTCAGGGTTCCGCCGCTCCTGATTCGAGACTGTTGGCTGGACATGCCCAGATTTTGCTGGAAGAGAATTGGCGCGTAGACGCTGACAAGGTTTTAGACACTGTCGAAATTGCCAACTTCTGGAATTCTTATGGGTTTCGAGGACAGGCACAGATGTCAAACATACCACATCTGCTGATGAAACTGAAGACTCATGTAAAGCAGGAAGCGATACAGCAACTTGTCTTCATCGTTCCTCAGCATATCCTTCATGGAGACCGCGGTGCCTTTTGTTTCTTCGAGAGAATACTCAATGCCAGATACCTCGGCCTGAACTTCAAGGGGGTCTTCTGGCAGTGATTTGAGCACCGCAATGACCGATCGTGCTTCTTCTGATCGGCCCTTCATTACCAACCAACGAGGCGATTGAGGACATAAGAACAATCGAGAACAAGTAAGCGATAGCTAGGGGCGGACGCCATGTCATCGGACCTGAGTGGAGTTGCAAGAAGCCAAAATCAACCCAGGACTCCAGAATGTAGCCTACGCACATGAGGCATCCGGACATGACGACCTGACGGCCGCGATTGGCCGCAGCAGACTGCCAGACCGGCACGATTGAGCTAAGCTGACCAATGCCAAGGCCACAGATGATACGACCGATCGTGAATTGAGGCAGACCAAAGACAGAACACATCTGTGCTTCGCCAATCAAGGTGAGCACACCAGATAAGAAAATGATGTTTCGACGTCCGTATACATCGCCGGTCCAGGAACAGGAGAGAGAGCCGATCGTAGCGCCAATCGCGAAAGTTGCAACAATGAAGCCATGTAATGTCGAATTCTGCGATTTTTCAGTGCCAGAGGTATTGACCATATCGATCTGGGGGAACGTCTTGACCCAATCCTCTTCCGTGAGGAGGCCGCCGACAACACCGATGTTGTAGCTGTATAGAATAAAAATCGGTGCAATGGTGAGGGCGATTCGCAATGTGTTGAGAGCATTGCCCGTCAGACCGAAATACTTCACTGGCCCCATGATCACGCGATGTACCGAATACGTAGAATGGCACAAAAGACAAAACAGAGACAAATACCCTGAGATGGGAGCGTTTCGTTGCCAAAGAGATATGGGCAGATGGTGAGCTTTTTAGATCGTTTCTTCTCGTGGAGACTGGTTCCATGCTATACCGGGGAATAGATAACTCCATCGTGGGGCTCGAAATGCGAATGGATCCGTGGATGGGATAATTGCGGAGGTACCCAATGCCTTCGTAGTCCCCGTGGAGGAGGATGCGGAGGCGTGGAATCTGGCTAACTGGGTGATGGGATGGACCCAGACAGACAGCTCGGTCTGGGGAGGTCTTCCGATTCATACGAATCTTGTAGTGCTTCGACAGAAGTGGGCTCTCGGGCTGCTCTGCCTTTCCGTTTCCGAAGTCTGAATCTGACCGGTTGCTAATGCAAAGTAGCATGACCTGGTGTGTGCATCAATCACCTAAGATCCGATTGGTGATGTCCGCTGCATGGGCTGAGATGGCTGCGCGGTAGAACTGGCATTCCGCTAAGGAGTGTCATCCTGAAAATATGAGATGGCCCTTGACACTGTCCTGCGAGTAAACGAACATGCCCACCGCTTCGGGGGACGATGTCTGCCACACGGAAGAAATCATGCGTGAGAAGCTTCAGTGAGGCACACTCAAGCCTCCACCGTTGCGTATGAGTTCCATGACCACTGGACCCAATCGACCAAATAAAGGACTGGGCCATCTGCAATTCGCATCTACGCTGCAGATCCATGATTGGCGAATTTCTGTTTTACCGGGCACTCAATGAAATCTTTAGTCGGAAGTGTATTACGCACGTCTTCATATATGAATCGAGAGCCGTGTCGATGCGCTGGCGTCACAAGACCATTTGATAGAGAAACGCCAGTTCCTTGTTTCTTTTTGCGACTCCCGAGATGGCTGCTGCCGGTCTCGTCGCTCTCGACCCATAGGGCTGGCAAACCAGCACCGCAGGGAAGTGAGAGTGACTACGGCAGCCTGCAGGATGCACTGGGTCAAAATTCAAAGTAGTATTAGGGCCACGCTACCACTGATATAGGGGGTAATACGTTTTATATAAAATAATACTTATATATAATAGGTCTGGTTAGGATAAGTAAATCTGAGATCTGATTAGTGCGCTTTAGGCTATATATAATATATAGGCTACCTGATTTAAAATAAATATCTTTTTAGTAGGGTATTAGAACTCTCTTTTCTTTTCCCACGCCTATTTATATAATAGTAAGTTATACCTACTTTTATATATATTTATAATATTAGAGTTATTCGCTTTTATATAAATTAGTTTTATAACTAATAGTCTATTTATATTAACCTTTTTTTAATATCTAATATTTTTTTATATAGATTTCTATAGTAACGCGTTATATCTTATAGCCTCTCCCTATATATATATAATTCTACTAGGATTCCTATACCCCCCTATACCCTTATACTACTAATAAGGTCTATATAATATCTTCTAACTATAATACTAATTCAGAGGCTATAGTTAAACCTAATAAGACTGCTCATAAGACTTTTAAAACTTTTATAGAAGCTAATAACTCTATTAACTCCTAGGTTATTAAGCTTATTCCTAAGTAGATTAATAAGGTTATAATCCTAACTAAGTATATTCCTAAGTCTCTATCCCCTTATACTAGTCTTATAGAAGCTACTGCCTTCTACTTAGCGTATATATATACCTTAATACCCTTTTATATTATTTTTAATCTAACTTGTATAAGATTGTAAGGGACTGGATACCCAGACCGGAGAAGCCGGAGACGCCTCGGCTAGTATAGGCCGAAGGGATAGAGAGGCCTATAGGTCTAGGGCATAGAACCCTTATAGCGAAGACCTAGCGAATACTCGCTAAAGGCTAGAAATAAAGGATCTTAGAAGAAGCAAGCAAAAGTAGCATAATAATACCGATCTTACCTTTTGGGTGCTTCTGCTATTAGTTTGACCTGACCGTGGCTCTTAGCCCCTCGATACCTTTACAAAGATACTATAGAATTTACTTCTTATACCCTTATTAATAACCTCCTAGATAAGCAGGATCTAGAGGTAAGTTTATTATATATATTCTTATAGTCTTTTATATTACTAATATAAGTTTATAGCTATAGAATATAATTACTGCTCGCGTTATGATTATTAATAGTTAGCATAGCTTTAAGCTGCTTAATGTGAGGGGCTAGCCCAGGTTTGTTCAACTTAGGGGTGCCTCAATTATAGTAATCTAAGCTAAGGAAGGGAAGTTTTCTAAGAAGTTCCCTATGCAATAGAAAAGCGGATATAGGGCGAATATTAAGCGAGAGCGGTTATTAAGGGCAGAATCCTTAGGGTCTATAGCACTATCTAGATGCTAGTAGTAGCATAGCCCGTAATATATACCCCTCCCCCCCCCCTCCCTAGCCCTTATGTGAGTTGCAGGTTTAAGCACGGGCTAAGGGCTAGTCTAGAGTAATATTAATCCGGGCTACTAGCTGCTCTATACCCTACTAGTAATAATTATAATAATATAATTTTTTATACCCCTAGTTTGCTTCCTCTTTTTCCTCCTTCTATTAACTTATACTAGAGTAAGTTAACTAATTAATTATAATATTATTTTTACTAATAACTCGTCGTTTTAATAGCATTTTTAGCGCACCCTCGGTCCATATTAGTATAAGTTTATTATATCTAAACCCCTATTAATTACTAACTTATATAGATCTAATTAATCTAATTTTCCTCGCCTCTATAATAACGCCCCCTATAAGTTACTACCCGCTCTTTCCCTATAGTTTTACTATAATTAACCCTATATAGCCCCTCCCTAACTCCGATAAGGAGATAGAGTCTCCTCCTCCTATTAAGGGCTAGCCTTCTAACCGCTCTACCTCTACTAGCCTCTCTAATTATAAGGAGGCTACCCCTAATAACTTCGATCTTATAGATAATCCCCTCTATACCCTAGCTAGCTAGGAGCTACGAGAATACCTTAACTACCCCCTTCCTATATATCCTATTGCTCGGGAGCCCCTTATAGTATATATTCTTCCGCTCGTTTAGTATTTTTCTAATATTTTACTAGGGTCCTTACCTATACTAGCTCGTCTTTAGTAGCATTCCCTAGGATAAGACCTAGGGGCCTCTTCGCAAGGTTCCTTACCTAAAGTATATATCTGCTATAGCTAAGGCTAAGAAGCCTAGTAACGTTATAGCTTGCTATAACGTTATTAAGCGAAGTATACTATCCTATCGCCTTTTAACTATTATAAGACTAACTATATTATAAGTAATATTATCTATTATATCTACTATTCTAATAAGGCTATTAAGTCTACCTATATTAATATAAGTATCGCTTCCCTGCTATTCCTTCTCTATAGAGCTAATATTCCACTAGAGCAACCCTAGTATAATTTGCTATTAGGAGGAGTTTGCTTCTCTTAGCTAAGACTGCCTTGCTTGCTATAGCCTTAATAAGAGGACCTTAGTAAGACTCCGCTATTCCTACGTTTCAGGGTTATTACTAATAGTTATAGCTCCCTATATAGATTAAGGCTCGTATAGAACTCCTTCGCACTACTTCTATTTAGAACCGCGAGGTCTATGCCTATACTATTATAAAGTATACTACTAAAGCTATTATTAAGTTAGATACCTCCCCTATACCCTCTGCTAGTTCTCTAGCTATTCCTATCCTTAGTACCTCTACTATTACTACTACCCTGCTTTCCCTTCTAATTAAGCCTAATAAGGCATAGCTATACTACCTTACCTAGGCTTACCTAGATATAGCTAAAGTCCTCTATGAGGTTCGTCCTATTCCCGCTTTTCTTCTGTTCTTAATAATCTAACCCCTTTTTTTTTTTTTTTTAGCTTGCTAATACTACTACTACTACTTATAAAGAGCAAGAGGAGTAAGGGGTTATCTTCCTAGGTCTATAGTTTCTACTTGCCTACTATCCGCCTACCTTCTGCCCGCCTAGGGCCCGCTTAGGTCCTATTCCGCCTCCCTATAGCCTTAAGTTATAATAGAGCTTCCTATTTCTAATTACTCCTCTAATTGTGAATTACCTAGCTGCTATCCCTCTATCCTACTCCTGCTTATTAACTACTACTTAGCTTATAATATAGCATACTAGGGGTTATTATTATTCTTATCTATCAGGCTATACTTTTCTTTATACTTATCTACTACCTAGTTATCTTAGAGCAATTATAGGGGCTCCTAGGTAAGCTAACTATATCCTATCTATTTAACTAATAACTTATAACGCCTGCCCCTACTTATACGCTTCTAGCGCATAGCTAGAACGGACTCGACTTCCTATTTATCCTCTCTATTTTTAAAAATTAGGGGTAATTAGGGATCGTTAACTTCTTAGCCTAGGAGGGGGTTATTCGTAGCATAGCATAGCAGGCTAATATAAAATTAGTTATAGACCTTGCCTAGAATATTCAACTCGATTATAATTAGTAAGATTACCTTAGTTACTTTATACTTTAGGTATAGCTAGTCTAACTTCCTATAGGGTCTTTCTATATAGAAGTTAGCTAGTAATAGCTAGACCTTATCGCCTACTTCATAGTATTCTACTAGCATCCTTTTATTATTTGCTAATTATTCTATAGTCTATTAGGCTATAGTAATAGCTACTTAGGCTAACTCTATAGTTAACTTTAGTTTACTAATAAACTTATTAGCAGCTAACTCGCATGAGGTCGATAGCTCTAGCGCGGGCTATACTACTAGTACTAGGTCGATATAGTATCTATAGGTAAAAAAGAATAGGCTTACTCCTATTATAGCTATATTATAGCTATTAATTACTAGTTAAACGGAGGGTAAGTAAACCTCCTAGTTATCCTAAGCAAAGTTAACTATTATCCGCAGGACTGCCTAGATCTCCTAATTAAAACGTTCTATTACTCTATCTATCTATAGGTAAAAGGTAGTGCTTAAACGTTATTTGATCTTTATAAGCGCGTAGAACCGTCGCTAGAACCGACTCGTCTAGTTATTACCCTTATTGCTAATAATTAACTTCGGTATACTATAAAATCGGTAGTAGTAGTTTATAAAGTGTTCTATGCACGTTTCTGCGTCTATTGAAGGCATCCCTTCTAGGGTTATTATCTTAGAGAGCCTATTAACTATTACCTAAAGGTATCTCAACCCTGTTTTTACTATATATAGGAGGTCTATAATAAAATCTATAGTAAGATTATAATATAGCTATTCTATTACTAGTAAGGGTTAAAAAAGCCCGCGTTTCGCTTATTACTAAATTATTCCACGCCTATAGCTATTATAGTTTCTTATAAACTAGCGGACTGCAGAGGACTACCCTAGCTAGAAGTATTACTAGGCTAGGATAGCTAGGGTATTATTCTAACTAGGGTAGCCCGTTATTACTAAGTCATAGCACTTCTAAATTAACTATATTCGAAGCACGTTCTAGGGGTAGTTTTTATCTATTAACCCTAGTACCTAGATCCGGTCTCTGAATATTAATTAGCTAAGGGTATTAATATTATACTTAGCAATCTATAGTTTTAGGCCTAGCTAGGGAGGGAAGCTTTAGTCGCCCCTTTTTACTATAGAATAAGCCCCTTAGTACTAGTTATCTTCTGCTTAAGCTTCGTTCTATATATATTAAAGGGCTAGATCCTTAAATACTATTATAATAGGGGCCTTAACTATTGCTATCCTCCTTACCTTACCTAGGGCGGAGTTAGGGATTATCTAGATTACCCTCCCTTTCTCTTATTTATCCTCCTATCCTTTTAGGGCGTCCTATTTATAGCGCGAGAGCATATTAAATATAGCTACTAGGCGACTAGGTTAATATTCTAAGTAGAAATTATACCTTAATAACTACTCCGCCTAGTAACTTTAGTATTCTATTAAATATTGCTTTTATATAAAGTATTCGAGGCCCTTATAGTTAATAAGGACCTTAAACCTAGGGTAGCTTCTTAGCTCGGCGTCCTATGCGTTTAAATAAGTAATTACTACTAATAGCTCCTTATTATAGATTAGGTAGTTATATTAAGCAGGGGTTAGCCTCTGCGAGTAGAAGGCGATAGGATAGCGCTATCCTTATATATCTTCTTAGGTTAGTACCCCCCCTAAAGCGAACCCTAAGTAGTCTATCTTAACTATAGTTAGGGCTTATAGGTCGAAGTAACGTAGTACTAGTATGGTTTAGAAGTAGCGTTTAAGCACCTAGAATGCATCTTCTTATTCCTTACCCTAGATAAATAGCGCTCCCTTCTTTATTAGGAGGGTAAGGGGCTTTATAACCCCTGAGTACTCTAATATAAATACTTAGTAGTAGTTAGCAAACCCTAGGAAACTTTGCAATCCTTTTATTAAAATAGGTGCTTCTTATTTAATAATTACCCGAACTTTCTCTATATTATAAGTAATACCCTTGCCTACCTTTAGGATAAATCCTATATACTTTACTATTTTTATAGAGAACTTATACTTTACTAGGTTGAGGTTAAGACTAGCCTCTTAGAGGGCCTGGAGAACCTTATACACCTTCTGCTTATAGTCCGCTCAGGAGCTGCTACTATAGACTAATATGTTATTAATATATATTATTACGAAGTCGTTAAGGAACTCCTAGAGCGTGCTATTAATATATTATTAGAACGTTATAGGGGCTCCGCTTAATCTAAACGGATAGACTAGCTACTCGAAAAGCCTATATTATATATAAAAAGCAGTCTTCTCCTAGTACCCTTCTGCTATATAAATCTTATAGAAGGTAGCTACTATATCTAGTTTAATATACTACTTTACTAAACTAACCCTTTAGAGGGTCTCCTAGATTAGGGGTAAGGGGTAGCAGTCTCGCTTAGTAATTATATTTAATACTTAGTAGTTGCAATAGAATTGCAATCCTCTGCTAGGCTTCCTAACGAAAAGTATAAGCGCGCTAGCAGGGGACTTACTTACCCGAATAAAACCCTTATCAAGCAGGTCTATAAGTATCTTTTTTAATACTAATAACTCCTCCCTAGATATACTATAGAGAGGTCCCTAGGGTAAGGGCGCCTCTTAGCTAGAGGTATTATACTTGAGGTAGATTTTATAATCTATACTAGGATAACTTAGGGATAGGGGGTACGACTTAGCTAGCTTAAAAAGCTCTATGAATTCGTTATAAATATATTATAGTAGTTTCTCTAAATAGTCTTCTAGTTTCTTTACTTCGAGCGCTTTTTTAATATCCCTTAAGCTTATTACTTATATTCCCGCTTCTAGCCTAGATAGCTAGCTCTTATTAACCCTCTAGCAGATTGCTATAAATAAGGCGGTATTAAGTTAATAGGCTTCCCGGATCTCCCTTATTCTCTAGGGTTCTTTTTATTCTTAAAGGGTAATAATAACCCCTACCTTTCTATAGTATACCTGCTTCTCTACTATATTATAAATAATATAGTTTTATTCTATCTATAGCATCCCTAAGAAGAGGTTAGTATCTAGTCCTTTTATTATATAAGCAAAGAGTTGCTATATATAGCCTCTAATCTCGAGGTATAATATAGCTACGCTTTTTATTATAGCTTAAGCTAAGTTATTAGCAAAGCCTTATAATTGCTACGCTTAGTAGTTAACATATAGTAAATAGAGGCAGCAGGCATACTAGTAGTCTATTATTATATAGATATTATATCTATAGTCTATTAAAGCATTAGTAAGAGTACCTTTATTAACTCTAACTACTAATATTACAGAAGGCTTGCTTATACTACGTTCTAACTAGAACTATTCCTAACTAGCCTGCTCTTCCTCTATTATCCCTAATACCCGATTTTATACTAGGGTTATTTATTTCCTAAGTTAGAAAAATCTTCTTCGCTTTTAACCTCTCCTAAGTCTAAATATATTATTTCCTCAATAGCTTTTGCTACTCTAGGACCGTCCTTTAACTTCTTAGCCTTCTAGTAATCCCTTTATAAGTAACCGATCTAGTTATATTTAAAATAGCAGCGCGTTTCCTTATTAGGACCTTTATATACGCCCTCGCGCGAGGTGTATATTAAACCTATTATCCTAGTATCCCTATCTATATCTACTCTAGCGGGTAACGCTCTCGATCTGAATATTATAGGCTAATATAAAGTATTAGGAATATAATATAATCCCTCTAGCTTCTATGCAATATCTTATATAAGGCTAATATATTTAGCATACTTATAGGGGGTCGGGTAGTTAACTAGATAGTTAAGGAGCTTATAAGATAGTACCCTATATAAGTAGTCGATCTAGATGCTATCTAGCTATACTATACTACCTATTTTTATAATAATATATTTAAAGCGGAGTAGGAATAAGGCGAAGGCTTCGTTATGCTTTATTTAAAGTTCCGAGAGTCTTCCGAGAGCCTTGCTTATAATATTAGGGTTACTATAGGTATAGTCTAGGTATACTAAGAAGGTATCTAGCTCGAATAAGCTATTACTACCCCTTAAGCTATAGAAAGCTATAACTACTAGCTATACTTTAGGTTCTAGGTAGGAGTTAATAAGATACTAGGCCTCCCGATTGCTTAGGTAGAAGTCCCGGTCTATCCTAACTTTATTATATATCTATTATACCTACGTAGTATACTTATTATAGTTTCCTCCGAACTTAGGGGGGTTAGGAAGGGGTTTTAATCGCTAAGCGCCCCCTGCTTCCTAGGTAGTTTCTAGCTACGGGGATAGTATTAGTAGAGCTAGGGCGTAGCTACCCGCTATATCTCGCTAGAGCTCTATAGTCGGTTCGTTATTAGGCTGCTATATAGTTATTAGGCTATCGAGCTAGTTGCTAAGCTTATTAATTACTATATAAATTGCTTTAAATGCTTCCTTACTTATTAGTAGTACTTCTAGACTAGTTACTATAGGCGTAATTAATTCTATTTCCTACCCGCTATCTATTGCGCTATATAACTAGTGAGGCAAGCATAGAGAGAGAGCTTAGATATATAAGGGGCTAGCCTAGGTTTATTTAACTTAGGGGTGCCTTAATTATAGTAATCTAAGCTAAGGAAGGGAAGTTTTCTAGGAAGTTCCCCGTGCAATAGAAAAGCGGATATAGGGCGAATGTTAAGCGAGAGCAGTCGTTAAGGGCAGAATCCTTAGGGTCTGCAGCACCATCCAGACGCTAGCAGTAGCGTAGCCCGTAACACTTAATTCTAAGCGCCCTTAGAATATAAATACCTACCTTATATAAGTATATAGTAACGCCTATTATAATATAGATCGTTATACTACCTATAAGAATAATAATAGACCCTACTAGGACTATGTTATCCTTAATAGCTACGACGCCTATGCTAACTATACCTATAACTTAGGCGCTAGTAACTGCTCTTTTAGTAAGTTCTATATAGTATAGTTTAATCTATATACTACTACTAATAAGTCTATAGTTATAAAGGAGGCTGCTACTCCCTATAAGCAGGCTAGCATTAAGCTTATAACTACGCGCAAGCTCAAGGTCTCCTATATTGAGATATGCTTCCTTGAGTATCTCTATAATATATCGCCTGAGGCTCTCTATAGTATTAGACTCGCCCTAGGTGCTATTACTAACTATATTAAGGCTGCTAGACTTAGTACGTGCCTATATAAATACTTATAATACTTTATAGACTTATTAATATATTATATAGAGACTAGTAAAAATATTAAGATTAAGTTAGAGTAGATAGTCCCTTATAACTTATTTATAGCTTTATAACTTCAATATTTCGAGTTTAGAGTTTAGTAATATAGGGAAGTATATTACTAGTATATATATATAAGTTTATAGGTCTTAGGCATAGTCTTAGAGTTTAGCATGGATAGTACTTTGGTTTAGTAGATAGGGCACCCCTATATTGGGCTTTATAGCCCTATATAGGGGCGTTAGATAGCTCTATCTTTATATTCTTAGGTTTTTAATAAGATACCCCTATTATTTACTCTTATAACGTTTTAATTAACTTCGTAATACTTTGCTAAATATTATATTAATTTAGTATTTAATATTAGATAGCTAGTTGCTTATATACTAATTTAGAGCCCTTCTGCTTAGTTATTACTAATAAATTCTATAATAGCTAGAAGAATAATATAATTATAACTCTTCTTTAAGAGTCCTTCTAATTCAAAATATCTCTATTAACTTTAAAATACTATCTCTAGAAATAGGAATTTTAGCGCGAAGTCTATATAGTCTTCTTAGTAAGATTACTCTAATATATCTTTAAGCTATTTTTTATATACCGCCTCTTAGAACTAGACCTCCTTATTTACTTATAAATAGAGGGGTTTATAATCTTATAACGTAGTCTATCTAATATCTAAAAATACTATTAGTTATAATATTAATAATCTCTCGAGTAGATCCAAGCAGCTTTAAGTAATATTATAATATATCTATAGTTAACTAATAAGGTTATATAACTCTTAAGGAACTTTAGCTAGCAGTTCTTTTATATATTTATACGCTAGCGTGGCTATATTATTAGCTATAATACTTTATATAAGGCATATTATATAGTTTTTCCTAAGGAAGTTACCGCCTAAGTTCAAGAGATCTAATACTAATAAAAGGGTTAGACTACGCCCAGGCTAAACTTTATTTAGTTACTTAATATATATAATAAATTACTTCTATTTAGGATTGAGATATATACTATAATTAATACCTACTTGCGATATATTATATAGTTTTATATTAGGTTTTTAGTATATATAGCACGATCTATCCTTGCCTAGTACCTCTCTATACTTTAACGTTAGAAAGTTATACCCTGGATTATATAGTCTAACTATAGTATTAAGACTACTCTTATTACTAGGGCTTAGTAGTATCTATTATAGGACTATATAAAGAGACTACTAAGCTAACTAGGAGAGGATATACTAATTAAATTCTATAACTATTAGATATTTAGTAAGAGTATTTATAATATTAAGATTAAGAGCTAGTAGAATTAGCTCTACTAAGTATAGTCTGCATTCTAGCGTATAAGTTCTTTATCTCTATATATTAATATTATAACTAATCTTAATAGGCGTATTTCTACTAACTCCAGATATTTAGTCTCTTCTACCTTATATTACTTATAAACTAAATTGCTCTATTATTTATCTTTCTGCTCTTAATCTATAAGGACTTTAGTAATTTCATTCAGCTCTGGAATAACTATACTATATAGGTATAAAAGAGCTAACTATATATAGTATCTAGGTAACCTTAGAAGTTATATTATTACTATAATCTAATAACTATAAAGGACTTTGCTTAGCTAATTAATCTCAAAAAGGTTTAGGAGATGCTAGCTATATTATTATAAGAAGAGCTTAACTTAGATTAATATCTACTAGAGCATATATCAAATATCTATAGAGATATTATAGCTTCTATATAGAGTCTCTATCCTATATTAGAATTCTATAGGTTAAAGTATCTATAGATTGAGGTATATAACTTCTTATAATAACGTCTTAAGCTATATATAATTTCAAAGTATAGCCTAGAGGTTACCCTACTTAAAAAGCAGGATAGTAGAGTAGAATAGGTAAAAGTATAGCTTTAGGAGTTTAGCGTTAATATTAACTAAATCCTAATAATACCTAATAATAACAGTAAGAGAGATATAGATTAAACTAGCTTTATATTTATAGCTATAACTTAAGAACGATTTAGATATTACTAATATTAAGTAGATTAGTTTCAATCTCTTCTACTTCTTTAACTATAATTTCTTCCTAGCCTGCTTCTTTAGATTCCTCTAGGATAATAGGCTTAATATCCTATATATCTACCTTTGAAATTATATATTTCTAAGACCTAGATTGCTTCTTAATTTACTCCTTAGCTTTAATAGCCTTTGCTCTAGGTTTCTATTTAGTTTAAGTCTAAATATATAGATTTAGCTATATTATTCTCAGAGGTAGTTATTATAGCTTTTAGTATAGGATATTACTTAAATTAGATCTTCTTTAAGACGTTTAGGTTGGAAATAACTAGCTTAATTTGCTTCTAGGAGACTAGTTAAAGGGTATTAGTCTCCTTCTTAGGGATAATTAATAACTCCTTGAGAAATATATAAAGATTCATAGTATTATATATAACGCTATAAAACTTATATATATCTATAGGGTTCTTTAAGTTTATTAGTATTGCTCGCTAGTCCTAGTCTAGGAAATACTTCTCTATAGTGAACTTTATAAGAACATAACCTATTATATCTATATAAGAAGTATAGGTAGTTATTATTAAGAACTATAACTTTCCTATAAACTTCTTAATAGCTTCTATATAAGTATATATTCGAATTGGGATTCTATCGAGGTCTATCTTATAGAAGGATGCAATCTATAGGTTAATCATAATATTAGTTATTAGGTTTATAATTAGCTCGTTCTTAGTATATTTAATACTAGCTTATTATTCCTCTATATTATATTAAATAATAGTTAAGAGGCCTAGCTAAGGCTTAATATTAGGTATAAGAAGGCCCTATTTAGCAGGATTAGCTATACTTTTATATAACTTAGCTTAGAAGGTCTCGGGAGTTAGTAAAGGTTTTAAAATAATTAGAATTAATAAGGTTAATAATAGCTAGCTCTATAATAGAAGATAAATCTAATTAGTAGTATATATAGAACTACTATTTTCTAACTAGTTTTACTATAAAGTAGTTAATTATTACTTATTTTAGGCAAATTATTAATATGTTAGCTATAGCTATTAGATATAATAAATAATAAGAGACTACTAAGATATGAAATCGTATAGAAGTATATAGTTTTATGAATTCATATAATAAAGTATGCGATTCGCTTAGAGTATATAATAAATATAAATATATATTAATTATTAAAGGGGTACTACTGATTTTACGGATAGTATATACCTAGAGTAGAAATCTGGCTATAAGCGGTAAGTTTTGAATTTTGACCTAGTGCGTCCTGCAGGCTGCCGTAAGTGACCATTGTCCGCGGTGTTTTGCAACGCCGCCCGTATAAACACTCGTCCGAGGTCTTTAGCTAGTCCGCAAAACCAGGTCATAACGACCGACAGTACTAGAAATCAACTCATAATCCACATTCTTGCGAGACAAGCTCTGCTGGCCATGGTTCACTATGGTCGGTCGTTTGTGGTTGTAGGTAGTTGGAGATTTGCGACGGCCACTGCGGTACCTTAATTTTTACCCGCCAAGGTACCAAGAGCTTGGCCATGCCAAGAAACCCACAACAGTGGAATGCAGCGTCCGTTGAAAAGATTTCTATCGAAGATGGCAAGAATGCTAACCTGGAGGAACCATTCCGCTTGTGGTCTGCCACTTGCAAGACATGACCGCTGATCAGGCGTCCACGCACATCGCCGACAGTGCATTTCGTAGGCAGAACGTTCCAGGCGCTTGTAAAAGCTGTCGGGGAGTTGCATTTCTCAGCTGCACCGCCGTACGGCTACCGGGCCATCCCATCAATGTCGAGAAGATGCTCAAGAGATATCGGGTCCCAGAACCCGGGTTGCGGTTAAACACACCATCACCCCGGAATTCTGCATCGTATTCATTTGAAGTGTCCGAGGGCAGGGTAGACGGAACTAATGAAGCCACTCAGCCTGCTTGTGTGACAAGGCAGCTGATGGTGTCCAGTACAGCTGCGACGAGCAAGCACTCCATTGAATTTCTGCTTCGGTTCCCTTTCAGAGCAGGAACCGTCCCTCAGTATGAGAGCAATCACCCTGAGCTCGGCTTCTTGGCGTCGTTGCTGCAGACCAAATAGCTTCGCCCACACTCATCTGTGAAAAGCCAAGCAGACGTCGCCTTAGCCATGCAGTACCACCAAATTTGCCGGTGACTCACGCGATCTTACTCTACGTCTAGGCTCAAAAAATAGACATGGTAGGGTGACGCTTCTGTTGCATGTAAACGCGCCTTTTGTTTGCAGGAGTGGTGGATGGACATATCATGGGCTTGCATGCACAAAAGCGTGGAGCCATGAGTGAGGGCGTCGTTGAAGGAAAATCTGTCTTGCCCAAATGAAGTAGCTTTTTCTATAGACTCATAGTGGTTTTTACGGTAAGGTAGATGTCTGCCTCCATCTCATGCACTGCTGGCGCCACAACGATGATGCTTTGAGTCTTTGATCGATCAGCCTTACGCTGAGGTTTTTATCGTCTAGGCAAGGCATCACATTCTGTAGACTCCAACAGCCACTCAGGGACAGTCCTTGAGACGCCGCAGTATGCGGACGACCATTCACTTGATTTGGTCTTGCCTTGTGATTGGCCCTTTGGAAGAGGTCATTGAAGAGATGCCGCGATGACTTGTCGACCGTCACTCTCAGCATTTCAGTCCTGCTGTGGGCATTCCGTCAACTCTGAATCGGAATTCGCCTGTGCAGGAACCTCTCTGTAGAATGAGAGTTTGCTCATCTTTCTCAACTCGGCTGGCAACCAAAGGAGCTACAACTTACGCGATGTCACCACTGCAAAATGCCATTGCACATCTTACCACCTAAAATGGGAACACGTTCATTTCGCGGTGGTTACTCTCTGAGTATCATCTAGCCAACCGTCACAACCCTGTTGAATCCAAGGTGTCTGCTTCTTCTTTCTTAGCTGGTTCCAAATTTAGTGAGCGCGAGTACATTTTGTTGTCAATAACTAGACAAGAAGCAGCACGAACATTAGGCCGACTTTTTTCGCTACTTGAGCCAAACAGATTTGCTTCTTCAGAACAGGCTGCCATGGCCTCGATTTTTCATGCCTTTAAAGGTGTACACGAATGTAGTCGTTGCTGATCTGCCTCACTGGACACCCATAAGCCCATCAAAGGTTACGGAAGCGCTGAGGTATTCTCATTTTCAACTCCACCTCAGCATGGATGCCCCGGATCGTAGGGTCTGCTTCAGCTCGGGTTCTCCGTGGCTGCTCTCCGGATTCTTGTGTTTTGGCTGGCTCCTGTACGAGTTCAGTTGTGACCTGACGTCTCTCGAATCAGCATTCTTGCAGCCCTCGTCGAAAGCGGCGTATTTCCAAGAACAACTGCTGCACTTTTTGAACCAAGCCATGGGGCTCAGTATGTTGTGACCCACCGTCTATTGAACTGTTGATAATTTCACGTACAACCAATGCCAAGCCCGCATCGCGCTGTCGAAGGTTTTAATCATCCTTAAATAGAGGCGGCCTCCGGCGAATCAGATCAATAAATCCTCCTCGTCAATCTTTGGTAAATACGCTGGCCGAAGTCACAAGGGGTGTACCGCCCTAATAATAGCTGGCTAGTCTCGGGAAAGCCTCGAAGCTTAGTCGCAGAGGGCCCGGGCAACCGATAACCGCTGTCCAATCTCTCAACCTTTTTTACATCTCGTATCGTACAAGATCTTGGAGTACTGTACAATTGGTGGTGTCAAATGGCGGAGGGCTGGAAAACGGACGGCGTGCGCGAATCTTCCCAACAGGTTTATCGTAGACCCTGGACTTCCCTCTCTGCCTTGCGGGCCGCAATGCGTTTCCTGAAGCGGACTTCGCCCCTTCTGCGCTCACCTCCGTCAACCTTGTGTCCCTGCTTGTGCTCCCACATGCCTTCCGCAATTACCACACGGGCACCCTCGCCCCCCTTCAGAGGTAGAACGTGGGGGCCGGCGATCGTGTTGGCGCCGCGCACCGTGTAGCCTTTTGGACTTTCGAGCTCGTTGACTGATTTGAACTTCAGCTGAGCGTCCGCTGGCACATTGACGACCTTCTTCTTATCCGTTACGGGATCGCGGACGATCTTCAAGACAGCTTCTCCGTTCTCAACGTGCTTGAAATCTCCACCAGCACCGAATGCACCCTTTCTGTATCTGTCCAGCCAGGTGAGGAGATAGCGTCGTGTTCTCGGTGGTTCGAGACCCAGCTCTCGGAGCTGTGGCGATGTAAGGCTGAAGAGAGCTTCCCATGTCGGGAATTTGTCGACGTGCTGGCTCAGGCCACGGCCGAGGACCTTGAGCAGTGTCGGGACGTCGGGGATGAGGGGTATCGGTGATGGAACGGGCGGGGCCTCTCTGGACTTATGAAGCCATCTCGTCTGGCATGGCGATGCGACTGGAGCCTTGCGCAGGAACGGACTCAGGAATTGCTGAATCCGGGGTGCTCTCATCTTGACCTGGGGCGCGCGTCAATGGAAACTGCATCATCTACGACAAGCTGCGGGTATGAATGCGTACTGCATGAACGTTTGAGCTTCTCAAGCCAGATAAGCCGCTAGTTGCAAGTTTGCACGTGGCTGTCGTCGAAAATTCCGGGTTTCGCGATGTTGCTCGACTGGTCCCGTCCCGTTATTTCCCAATTTTTGTCCGATCTGCGCTAAGGATCGGGATAATCCTGCCTTACATAAGCGGCGGTTTGAGCCAGGGAGCCCTCACATCTTACCGCCTTCTTCTTTTACATCAGCCCGCATACATGCATCGCCATTCTATTCTGTTGGGGCTACGGAGGTCGCGGTCAAAAGTATTCGTACAGTCCCACTTTTTCTCACAGTGCCCAATCAGAGGCCGGCTAAACGTCAGCTTAACTGCTAGCCCCACCCCCACCCCTAATTACCCCTCTATACTATAGCGTTATATATAGTTAATTTTATTACTACTGCAATTGCAAAAAAAACGCCGAATTTCTGCTATATTACTATAACTACCTAGCGCTATGATATATTATTAATTTAATATTATATTCAAACTCTTCTACCCTTATTTACCTAGTATTAGAATTTTCCCTATTAAAATTAGTATTATTATTAATTTCAAATTATTTTGCTTCCTTAGCGCGCTGCTATTATAGCATGCTACCCTCTAAGTTAAGGTTATTAATCCTATTAATAACTTCCTGCTATAAGTTAATAATAATAACTACTCTTACCTTCTCCTCCTCTTCTACTAGAAACTTTATAATCTCTGCTTTTAATTTTTCTTATTAGCTATTAATAGAGAGGTGCCCCTTCTTTATATTTATTCCCCCCTTTTAGCTAAATTACTTATTAAATATTACGCTAGATATACTCTATAAAGTGCTATAACTTTTTAATAGAGAAGTTCTTCTATCTTTCTTTTTATATAGCTTAAGTAGGAATAGCTTATAATACTAGCAAGGTATAGCTACTACTTAAGATATGCCTATAATAGCTTAATTACTAAGAGATCTAATAAGTTAGCTAGCTATATTAAAAGCTATATGCCTAACTTCGCCTAGAGCTCGCAGTTCTAATGCTAGGCGTGAGGACTAGCGTTATCCTCTTATATAATTATTTTAACCCCTTCTCTATAAGTATATTACTATTATCTAATAAAAACTATAAATAGGGGCCTTAGAACTTCGTACTAATACTAATACTAGTTAATACTACCTTTTTTTAAGCCTTATATTATAGCACCTATCTCTATTAAATATTTCTACTACTTAGGCCTCAATAGCTTCCTCTTTAAGTATAATACTCTTATAACCTCTATAGCTTCCTATTTAGCTCGATCTATAGCCTTATAAAGAGTATAGCTAAAGGCCTAAACCAGGAAAGGCTAGAATATTGAAACGTAGATATCTGCTATTATATTAGACTATTACTTAACCTTCTAAGTTTTCTGCTTGCAGAGTTTTCTCTAAGGTATATTTATCTGCTCCTAACTCGCTAACGTTTTACTAATAGTATAGCTCTATATCCTATACCTGCTATTATTCCTTATAATTACCCCCCCTTCTAAAGCCTTGGTCCCTAAGGCGTACTAGTAGGGTAATATAGCTCTGCGTTGCTAACTATAGGATAATAGTTTAGCGTTTTTATTATATTATTTGCTATTGCTCCTTCCTGCGCTAGATTTAGGCTACTATAGCGAATAATATATTTTATTTTCTAGCGCTTTATATATTTTTAAATTTTAAGTATTGCTATTATTTTTTAATTAGTTACTAATAGTTATATAACTATTTAATAGAATATAGTTAATAATTATTTAGCCTTATTACCTAGTAATACTAATTATAAAGGGGCGTCTACTTTTTAAGGTCTCCGACCTAGCTAGATTTTTCCCTCTTTAGTATCTCTTTTTTAACTTAGTAGCCTTTATTATTTTTCTCTTTATTATCTATTCTATAAGCTTTTGCTATAATTATTAATTTCCCTATTTCCTCTTTTTCTAGTTTATCTCTTTCCCTATTGTTTTGCTAATCTCTCTCTGTTATATCTTATATTATATATATAAGTATAATACTTATTAAGTATTTATATAATCCCGAGATTCTTTTTAGTAACCTTACTAGTAATACTAATAGTAGCTATCCTTGCCTTAGCTATCTCTATAAGATATATTAAGACGTTATTTACCTTCGCTATATATATAGCGAATATATATAGAAGTGCATCTATTATAACTTTAATAAGAAGAAATATGCTATTATAAGTCTCTATTAGTTTACTACTAGGTTGCTATATGCTAATACCTAATAGGTTCCCTAGGAGCTTTAGAATATAGCTTAGATAACCTAGAATATATTCTACTAGATCTAAATTTAAGAACGGGAGGGTATCTTAACCCCTCTTTATTATTATTATATTCTCACTTCCCTTACTAACTATTTAATAATATAGAAATATATTACTAAGCTTACCTATAATCCTATTACTAATAGTAGTAACTATATTATAGAGCAACTTTAACTCTAGGAGCTCGCCTCTATCTATAAGTACTTAGATCTTAATATCCTAGTTTATATAGGCTATTATTCGCTACTCCCTCGCTAGCTATATCCTACTAATAATTAGTTCTAGGTTAATACTCTTTATAATAGTATTAACGTTCTTTAGCGCCTAAATGCCGCCTAGCTACTATATATTTATAATAATAATCCCGCTATATACCTCTATAACGAGATCGATTATCTAGTTAATAACCTTTTAATAAAGGTAGTCCCTAAGCGCTCTTATAAGTATAATATTAACTCTTTTCCTAAATTTAGCTAGTTGCTTTAAGATAACCTCCTTAAGTATACTTCTAATAATATTCCCTCCTACTTTATTACTATTACTAGCGCTCGCCCTATCTCCTATACCTTATACCTCTATATTCCTACTAAGTATAGCTAAGAGGATAGTAATAATTTAGCAAAGAAGGCTAGGAAGGCTAAAAAAGCTAGGGTTATTATTACTATATCTAATAGCAGCTCCGGGGATAAGTCGGGTAGTAAGGTAAGTAGTAGCTCTAGTAATAAGTCGGGTAGTGACTCTAGTAGTAAGTCTAGTAGTAAGTCAGCAGGTAGTTAGTCTGTAGATAATAATAATAGGGATGCTAGTAATACTAGCCTAGCAACTAGTTGCTATAGTACTACTCGTGGTTATAGTATTTAGGGCGCTCGCGCCCGTAGTTATAGTTAAAAGTGAATAACTAGTTAGATAGTTAGCCCTCTCCCTTTTCCTTATAGGATAATACCCCTCTTTTCGCTATAGTATTAGTAATAGTTTACTACTTAATATAATTAATATTCTACTTCTCAATTTAGCTTCTATTCTATAGTCTCGTGATTTATAATTAGCAACTTATTGCTATAACTTTATAACTAGTTATCCTACTTCTAATAAGACCTCGTATGCTATTTATTAAACTTATAAATAACCTCTTGCGCGTTTGCTAAGTTCTCTATAGGCTCCTATATATTATATTCTATAGGCTATCCTACCTATTTAACTAGATATTATATATTATTACTAATATTTTACTATATAATAATCTCTTCTACCTCCTATTCCTCTAGCTTATCCTTAAGCTCTAGGTATATAGGAAAACTTTTACTACCTACTTAGCAGTCGTCCTATAGTTCTAGCAAGGTAATAGAGAATATATTATATATCTATTAGTATTATAGTAATAGATAGACCCTATATACTTATATGCTAACTAGTTCTATAATAGCTACCTATAAAGTTATCGAGGGGCTAAGAGCCATAGTTAGGTCAAACTAATAGCAGAAGCACCTAAAAGGTAGGATCAGTATTATTACGCTACTTTTGCTTGCTTCCTCTAAGATCCTTTATTTCTAGCCTTTAGTAAGTATTCGCTAGGTCTTTGCTATAAGGGTTCTATACCCTAGACCTATAAGCCTCTCTATCCCTTCGGCTTATAATAGCTAAAGTATCTCTAGTTTCTCTAGTCTAGGTATCTAGTCCCTTATAATTATCCCCCTTCTAATTATAGTAATCCCTACTATAAGATTAGGTATTATAGGTTAGCCCTCTATTATTATCCTTCTCAGCTATCCGGGGTAGGCCCCGGTCCTTTACTTATTACTATTATTATTTAGCGTAGTATCTATTTACTAAATATTTATTAAAAGATAGTAGAGCCCTTAGAGTTATAGATATAATAGCTAGGCCTATAGTCCTATTCCTTATAGTTCCTCTCCTTTTGGGCCCTTTTATGCTCTCTATCTAGGCTATTCTAAAGGGATCCTATTATTTCCTTTTAAATAAGGGTAGTTATCCTTATAATAACTTCGTTTTTATTCTCCCGCTATTCGCCCTTTATCTAGCGAGCACCTTCTTATACTATGCCCTTATGATAACTTCGTTTTTTATCCTATTATTTCCTTTTGAAAGAGGGTAGTTATTCTAATAATAGCTTCGTTTTAGTTCTCCCGCTATTCGCTCTTTATCTAGCGAGTACCTTTTTATACTATGCCCTTATAATAACTTCGTTTTTTATCCTATTATCCCCCTTCTAAATAGGCGTATTATGAGGCTATTAAGTAGGTTAGATAGTAACTATTATTATTAATTTACTATGCCTATCTCCTAGTAGGTAGTACTTGCTATAGTAAGTGACTACTATTCTTTGCTATCCGAAGTTATATCTACCTTTATAATAGTTTAGCGAGGTCTCTTTAGCTATTTATAAAATAATAGCTTTTTCCTGCCCTAGGGTTAGTTCTTTTCCCTCCTTATTATACTATATTATTTAATAACTACTTTTATATTATCTAAGCCCTTTATTAAGACTTTATAGACCCTCCCTATCTTTTAATACTTCCTTAAA
>JAOQIF010000206.1:0-106306 GCA_026260285.1 Colletotrichum sansevieriae | reverse complement strand
ATAATAAGGTTTCCGGTTTACCCCCCCCCCCCCCCGCACCCCCCCCCCCCCCCCCCCCCCTATCCCCCTTATCCCTCTATCGAGGAGGTCGAGGACGAGGGCGAGTATAACACCCTATATATATACTATCTAGAGCATCTTACGTATTAGAAGCATTATACTAATTATTTAAAAATAGCTCCCTAAGGACCCCTCTGCTGCGAGGTCCCTTGCGAGGAGTGCCTTAGGTCTACCCTCGCGGGCAAGACCTAGGGTTATTATTATAACCCTATGCCTATAGCTACTATCGCTTCTAGCGCGAAGCGCTATAAGAAGAATTAGTATATATTATATACCTCTGCTTCTTATAGTTATCCTTATACCCCTCTAGCGCTTATTATAATACCCTTTATCTACTACCTCTAGGAGGTTATAGAGTCTAATTCTACTAGCTAGGCTATAAGTATAATACTCTTTTAGAAATATCTCTCGATTTTAGAGGCGTTTTTTAAGCTTTAGAAGCATTTTTAAATCTATTTCTAACTTTATATATAGGATCTTAATCGCTAGAGAGCTAGTATCTAGTGCACCCTCGCCCTCGCCTAGAGCAATATTACTAAGACCCCTGCTCCTATTATACCTACTCCTATACTCCTAGCTACCCTTATGCTTATTCCTCTTCTAGGTCCTGCTATACCTATTATACCTATTGCCCCTCTTGCTATACCTACTACCCTTAGTATTACGCCTACTATCTTCTCTCTGCCTAATAGTAGATAGAGGGTCCCCCCTAGCCCTGCTATAGCTAGCGGACTCCTTATAGCTACCTTAGCCTAATACTAATAGAGCTAGTTAGATATATTCGCTACTACCTCTTATACTTATTAAAGCTAAGCTTTATTATTAGGTTTAGGGGTTTCTATATATATTTAGGGCTTTAGCCTAGGATAACGTTCGCCTTTAGGTATTTTTAGACTTACTTTTAGGCTCTTGCGAGCTAAATTAGGCTTCCTAGCTATAGGGCTAAATATAGACTTTTCTTAGCTGCTATACCTCCTTATTTCTAACTATTCCTACTTTATATCCTTTATAATAAGTATATATATATCCGCTAGGTTTAGTAGCGCGTAGAAGTGCTTAAACTTGCCTCTAGAAAGGTTCTTTATAAGACTATTAGCAGGTATTAAGTCTATAGGTATATAGGCTATATTAAAGCTACCCTTTTAGAACTCCGATTATAACTACGCGTTCTAGATATCTATATAGCGGAGATATGTTATAATATATTCTCTAATACTAATTACGAGTCGGATTATCTATTAATTATTATAGCTAATCTTCTAGGCGTTTTTTCCTATATTTAATACTATATCTTAGAAGAGTCTTTTGAGTACTATTACCTCTTTTATAGTATTCTCAAGGCTTAGAAGCTCTACTTCTATTATAGATATTATAATAGTATTTTAATATATAGCTTTCTAATATATCGCGCTTCTAAAGAGGAATATAATATATCCTTAGGCTAATCTCCGCATTTCTTTATTATCTATAAACGAGGCGTTACCTGCGATCTAGAGAGCCTATATACCCCCTATGTCTCTAAAGCAAAGAGCGAGGAATCGTGTTATATAGAGGTATCGGATCGTCTAGTTAACTATTACTATATAGGCTAACGAAGGGTTTATAAGAAACCGCGAGAGATATATAGCTATAAAAGCTATATCTAGACGTACTATTATTGCTAAATAAAGTATAGAACTAACTTTCTCCTAGTACTCTTTTATATATATAGGAGAAGCTTATTCCTTATTCTTCTTAAGTTTCTTAAGGAGTAATAGAGTCGTAGGATATATTCCTTCTTAAAGATCGAAACGCTTAGTAACCTTCTCGATATACGAGTTATATACTAAATAGACCTTCCGGGCTATACGATCTCTAACTACTTAGATCCCGAGGTAATACTTAATACTACCTTAGTCTTTGAGTTCATATTCAGCTTTTAGCCTATTTATAATTCGTTTCGCTCTAGAGGAGTATTCCTAGTAGTATAGAATGAGAATATTATCTATATAGAATAAAACTAGAACCTGATATTTAGGATCCTAGAAGAGATATACTTCTTCTAAGCTTAGGGCGAGTCCTAGCTTCTTTAGAGTTACTAAGAAATACTTATACTAAAGGAGTAGCGTATCTCTAAGGCTATATAAAGCTTTATTAAGTTTAATATACTTTCCTTTATATTTAAAACCCTCTAGGAGTTAATAGTAAATTAGAGGTCTATTTAGATCCCTCTCTATATTTAGGAAAGCGTTATCTATATCGAATTACTATACTTTAAGGTCGAATTAAGTAGCTAGGGCTATTATAATGCGAAACGTTTTCGCAGCGAGAGTTGCTATATACGTGTTTTCTAGGCTGCTCTTCTGCTAGAGGTCTCCTTATATATAGATCCTAGCCTTAAAACGCTCTAAATTACTATTCGTATTAACCTTATATATAAATACCTATTTCAGGGGTAGGGGTCTCGATTATGCAGCTCGTTAGTTAATTTCTCGCTACGTTCCTTTTTCTTATAGTTTCTTAATTTTAAGCTTTGCTACCTCTATAAAGCGCTTGTGCAGACGTTTTAGAAGTATTAGAAGTTCTTTCTAGCTTCAGGGAGGCAATTAGAGCTTAGATATATATATATCTCGTTCTAAATCCTCGTTATCGCGCTCCTATTTCTAACTTCTAACGCGACTTTATATATATAAATAAAGCGTTATATACCTAGAAGAACCTTCTTCTGCTACCTTCTTTATATTAGGTATAAACGTTATAAAAAAGGCTTCTTATATATATTAGTCTTTAATAGGAATAACCTTTTCCTAGTATTTAATCTCAGAGAATAGCTATTCTAACTCATATCTCTTATTAGTTGCGTTAGAATAGGTCCCCGAGATATTATTAATAAATGAAATAAAGTCTCTAAATTGCTCTAGAGGCTATTAATTATATTAGCTTAAATAGCTTGCCTTTTTATAATCCTTCTAATTATAAGCTCTTTTCGGAGCCTCTTCTAAGCCCTTTGCTTTATACGCCTAGTTTATAACTCTAGGTATCTTATCTTTTGATTTAAAAGGGTCCTTAGGAGGTATTCATACTTTCTTCTCTTTATCTATATTTAGTATTAGTATTCTAAGTCGAACTTAGGGTTTACTATTTTTACTCTAACCTTTATTAGGAGCAGTATAAGTATTATTATCCCTCTCTAAAATATTTATAACCTCCTTAGTTTATTTATAAGATTTATTATAAGATAAGTTCAGCGCGTTAGCTTCCCCTCTCTAGCTCCTAATTGCAACTTAGGGTCCTAGAGTATGGTTAGGGGTAGAAAGACCTCCTAGAGCCTCCTTTTAGGTCTCCTTATATATTATAATATCTTATAACTATATAACTAAGGTCTCTTGCTCTTTAAGAGTATCTTCTACTACGTTATTAGCCTATTCCTATATACCTAGAAGCTTGAGTACTAAATTTAAAAATAACTCGAGCTCTAGTTCCTATTTAATAATATAACGTACGATCTTAGCTAATATTGCTATATATCTATCCTCTTTTAAGTAGAACTTCGACTTATTAAACTATATATTACGTATAATAATTATTCTCTTGAGCGCGGGCACCCAGATCCTATATAAGTTATATGCATTATTAATATACTTAACTAGGTATCCAACGTGTCCCTGCGGATATACCTTATAGTACGTTCTTCCTTATCCTTTTTCTCGTTCCTTTTTGAGCGGGTATGCATAATAGCTATATATATATATCTATCCCTAGTATAGCTAAAGGTCTCTCCTAATTGCAGACGTATAGGAAGGGGCCTACTAATAGAAGTATTAAGTATATTATTCGTCTTCGACTTAATTTAGCAACTTCTAATTAGTCTTTTGCTATAGGGATTAGTTAAAAAGATAAATCCCTATGAGAGTTAACTCTAGCTATATTTCTAAAGGAAGATTAGCTCCTTCTCACATCTTAATACCTCTTAGAATTACCTCCTGACTAGCACGCTCTAAACTGCTTACTAGCTCCTTTATATCTACTAGGGGCGTCTTAAGTATAATTCTATTATTCTTTACCTAGCGTTAATAGCATATACTATTATTAATAGCAATTATAGCTATCTTATTATCCTAGCGGATAATATAAATTACTAATCTGCGTTACCTTCTAACCTAGCGTTTAAAGTAGAAGAGTATTATAAAGACTTCCTTAAGCGAACGTTATATTAGGGGGAAACCCTATAGCTTGCCTGAGTATTCATTCTTAATAATTAGGATATAGAGGGCTCCTGAGATCGCTTCAAAAGGGTAATAGAAAATATCCCAGAAGATATAATAATATAAATAAATCGCTTTATTTTCTAACTTTAAGCGCGAGATAACCTTCTTTATATAAGTTCTAGTATATATTTTATATTATATCTATATTAAGCTATATATCTTCACCCCCCGAATGTTCTTAATTATGCATTTAAGAGCCTCAGGGCCCAAGTGCCTAGAACGAAGATGCTATAGGTATGCGTTATCTAATCGATCTCTACGATAGTTATATATATCTTATCTATAAGGGGCTTTTACTAGCTAGGTTATAGCGACGATATATACGAATCTTATTAGTATACTTTTAAGAGGGTATAAAGAAAGAGGGTTATATTTAAGGAAGACTAAATCATACTTTCGGATTAGTATAGCAATAACTACGCTTTAAGCAAGGTTTCTTATATATAAAGTATAGTTAAGTCTGCAAAACTAGATCTTCTGCGCGTTAAGGCGACTTTTAGATATAATATTAATATAAAAACCTTTAATATAAGTAACGTTCTTAAGTATGAGATTGCCCGACCCTTATCTATATTAACCCTTGAAGATCCCTTTGAGAACGCAGGTTCCCTAGCTTATAACTAGGATCTAGGTCGTACCCGCTTCTATAACGTCTTCTAGGCTAGACTCCACGTAGGAGTTATCTAGTAATAGCGATTTATTATTAACTAAGTATATAGTACTATAGTTATTATAGACTATACTGCGCGAGAAGATATATAGCGGGGCAGAGGCGTTAAGCAAGTATATCCCTAGCGTAATCGCTTTAGGAAGGCTTTATAGATCGATTAATATAGCTACGATATTAGATAGGACTCTAGTATTTAACCCCTAGCTATATCTACTATTCTAACTACTTCTTCTACTACTATTTCTATGCTATTAGCCTCTTCTGCTACGTAATCCGCCTCTTCTATAGTTAGCATTGCTTATCTGGTTCGAGATCTATCCTTTATATATAATAATAGCCCTTATATTGCGAGTTATAAGCGCGCAGGTTATTAGGAATAAAGGTGTATTATAGAAGTAACTATTCGGAAGGGTTACCCGCATCGCGGGTTAATATCTACACGTGCGGCTTACGTAATACCGCACGTCACTTGGTAGGCCGTGAGGCTGCGGCTTAAAGTGAGGATATTGCAACACTATATATTAACTCCTAAGCATAGAATTACGAAGCTTTGCTAATAACTTAGCTCAAGCTATAGCGAAAGGCATAGCTATATTATACCTCGAGATTAGAAGCTATATATAGTAACTCTTTACTTATATAATAAAAGGACTAGATATTAACCTCTTCTTAGGGAAGCTATAGATAGAATAAAACTATTTTATTTATAATATAGTAGAGAAGTAGGTATATTATAGGAAGGCAGGGGTTATTATTACCCTTTAAGGATAAGAAGAACCCTAGAGAGTGAGGGAGATCTAGGAAGCTTGCTAATTTAACGCTACCTTATTTATAGTAATCTACTAGATGGTTAGCAAGAGTTAGCTATCTAAGCTAGAAGTAGGATTATAGGTAGTAAGCCTAAGGGATATTAAAAAAGCGCTTAAGATAAAGAAACTAAAAGACTATTTAGAGGAACTACTATAATATATTTATAATAAATTCATAGAGCTTTTTAAGCTAGCTAAGTCATACCCCTTATCCCTAAGTTATTCTAATATAGGTTATAAAATCCACCTTAAGCGTAATACCTCTAGCCGAGAGGCGCCCTTACCCTAGGGACCCCTCTATAGTATATTAAGAGAAGAGTTATTAGTATTAAAAAAGATATTTATAGACCTGCTTAATAAGGGCTTTATTTAGGTAAGCAATTCTCCTGCTAGTACGCCCGTACTTTTCGTTAAGAAGCCTAGCGGAGGAATGCAGTTTTATTATAACTACTAAGTATTGAATATAATTATAAAGTAAGACTACTAACCCCTACCCCTAATCTAAGAGATCCTCTAGAGGGTTAGTTTAGCAAAGTACTATATTAAACTAGATATAGTAGCAGCTTTTTATAAGATTTATATAGTAGAAGGGTATTAGGAAAAGACTGCTTTTTATATACAATATAGGCTCTTCGAGTAGCTAGTCTATCTATTCGGATTAAGCAGAGCTTCTATAACGTTCTGATAATATATTAATAGCATGCTCTAGGAGTTCCTTAACGACTTTATAATAATATATATTAATAATATATTAATCTATAGCAATAGCTCCTGAGCGGACTATAAGCAAAAGGTGCATAAGGTTCTCCAGGCCTTCTAAGAGGCTAGTCTTAACCTTAACCTAGCGAAGTACGAGTTCTCTATAGAAATAGTAAAGTATATAAGATTTATCCTAAAAATAGGCGAGGGTATTACTTATAATATAGAGAAAGTATAGGTAATTATTAAATAGGAAGCGCTTATTTTAATAAAAGGATTATAAAGTTTCCTAGGGTTTGCTAACTACTACCGAGTATTTATATTAGAGTACTTAGGGGTTATAAAGCCCCTTACTCTCCTAATAAAGAAGGGAGTGCTATTTATCTAGGGTAAGGAATAAGAAGATGTATTCTAGGCGTTCAAATGCTACTTCTAAACTATATTAATATTATATTATTTTAATCTATAAGCCCTAACTACTATTAAAATAGACTGCTTAGGGTTCGCTTTAGTGGGGGTACTAACTTAAGAAGATATATAAGGATAGCGCTATCCTATCGCTTTCTACTCATAGAGGCTAACCTCTGCTTAATATAACTACCTAATCTATAATAAGGAGCTATTAGTAGTAATCGCTTATTTAAATATATAGGATGCTAAGCTAAGAAGCTACCCTAGGTTTAAGATCCTTACTAATTATAAAGGCTTCGAATACTTTATGTCACAGTCTTCCTACTAGCCTGGGGCTATAGTAGGGGTCGCTAAGACTGCGAGTAAAACAAGGAAAAGAGCAATATAAGCGTGAATAATAACAAATAGTATAATAGGCAATTATAGGTATATCGTGATATATTCTATAATAGCTAAGCCTTCTAAGCTTATCTGCTAGAAGTCTTCTACTTAAAGGATAGGCGTTAAGCCTAACTATAGTTATATAGAATACTACGTAATAGCTAATTATATTACTAAAAGGCGTATAATATATACCCTCTTTTTAAAAAGCAATTATCCCGATTGCTATTACTATTAATCTAGGATATATATGCTTAATATTCCCTTTTCTCCCTCTTTATATTCTAATTACTAGAAATCACTATAGCGTTATTAATTAGTTATTACGCTAGCAGAGGAGTATATTAAACTTAGATATCTGCTAGCGCTTAGTAGCGCTATTATTACTAGCGTTACTTAGCGCGAGTTGCTTATCGCTAGTATGCTAGAGACCCTCGATTATAGTATAGAGGTTTATAATCTTAGTATAAAGGCTTGTAATCTCCTTAGTCTTAATTACGTCAATAGCTGCGCGAATCTTATTAATAACTGCCTGCTTGGATGCGCTATCGTTCTTAAGTTTAGCGAGACGCTCGCTAATAGTATTAATATTAATAATATCTATATTAGCTATATTAGTCTCTATAGTATCGAGGTGAGGAAGGATTTCCTATTAGATGCTATTAATAATAGTATTAACATTACCCTCAGCCTTATTAGCGAGGTCTTTAGCGTTTTTAGCATCCTTATAGGCTAACGGGTCTATAGTAGTAATATTACTAATATTAACAAGCGGGGCGATAGAAAGGAGGTTAATATAGTTTATTATAATAAGGTTACTAGTAATAATTCTATTAGCATAACTATAAGTATTGCAAAAGTACGTAGCGAGGACCTAGGCGTAGCTAGGGAGAAGCTTGCTATAAGCGTTATTATTAATATATATATTATATGCTCGCTTAAGGGTATCCTAGATACGTCTAATATAGAGGTTAGAAGATATATTCTCAGAAGGCTTAATACTATTAAGGATTTTCTCGATCTCCTCGATAAGGATAGCATCGGGGTAGTATAGAAAGGTGTTATTAATATAAGCCTTTATCTTGTTAATCTACTAGCGCTAGGCTATAGGGCTAGGGCAGCCCTTCTTAGGAGTCTTATAAGGGGTAGTAGCTATAGTTTTAGCTAGGGTGCTAGCGATAATACGGGCTAGCTCGGTAGCCTAGGTATCGTTATTCTAAATATTATTAGTGTTATTATTAACGACCTCCTCGTATTAGGTCTTAGTATCTATAGCGAAGAAGTTCTTCTTAGCTACCTATTTACCCTTCTTATAGTCCTTATAGGACTTCTTCTTCTTAGTAGCAGACTTATAAGTCTTAACCGGAGTACTGAGGTTAATACTATAGTTACTAACTTAGTTATTACTACCTTAGTTATTACTACCTTAGCGCGGGGAGACGGGGTTAAGCATCTTATCGTTCTAGGGGTTAGCACCCTTATCTTAGCTACTATTATTATTAGATAGGTAAGAGGATAGGACCTCGTAGTCGTTAGTAACTTCCTTACCTTTAGAAGCTATTATCGCAGTAGTATTAGTTAGGCTAGCGTTTAGGAGGCTATATTTAGCGGGTTAGGATAATATTATTGCTTATTATAAGAGGTCTATCGAGTAATAATTAGTATATAGGAGAGAAATAAATAAATAAAAAGTATAGGTATGCCTAAATAAAAGTAGGCAGGTATAGTAAATAGAAGGAAGGTATAGAAGGAAAAAAAAATTTTATAATAAGGGTTAGTAAGGAAGGTATATAAAAGTTAGCACCCTCCGCTCCTTCTTATTTATTTCGATATAAGATAGAGAGATCGAGGAAAGAGTAGTTAATAGTGAAAATAGTAATAATAAAGGGAAAATTTATAATCCTAATATTAATTTAGGGTATATATATTCGTCCTATTAAAAGGATAGGAAAACTATTTAGTTATGCATAAGGTGCGCGCCTTCTTATAGCTCTTTTAGTATCCTAGTTGAGGGGGAATTTAGTATTATACTTATTAATAATATCGTTTGTATTAGGTAATAGGGAGTCTTTTTATTCCTAGGTATTATCTTTTCCTATAAAGCCCTTCTATTAGATAAGGTATTTAATAATAGGTTCACAACTCCTCTATAAGACTCTTCGTTTAATAATATAATTAAGTTCCTACTCCTCACTACTATTAACCTTAATAGGCTTTAGTAGCAGAGTCTTATAGTTAAATAGGTCTTCTCCCTGGGCTAGCTTATATAGCTAGGCTATAGAGAGGATTAGGTGAACCCTCTAGTATTTAGGAATATCTACCTCATAGGCGAGAGGACTGATAATATGCTTAATTCAGAAGGGTCCTATCCGTCTAGAGGTCTATTTGCTATTATATTATCCTAGCAGGTAGAATCCTTTGCTAAGTTATATCTAGACTTTATCCCCTTTATTAAAAGTTATATTAGTATAGCGGTTATTATATCTCTCCTTATATAAGGCGTTTGCTATATTAATAAGTAGTAGTGCCTCCTTCTAATATATCTCCCTGAGGATAGTAAGGCTCTTAGTTAGGGCGCTCGTTTATATAACTATATTAAGGATATTTTATAGCTTAAATCCGAGTATAACCTCATTTAGCAATCATCTAATTATAGTAGATAGGGAGTTATTAAGATTATGCTATAGGGTAGGTAGTATATTAGTCTATGGGATATTAGGGGATTTAGATATATAGAACTATATTGCGATCTTAGTAATCTAGTTTATTCTTTCGCTCTACCCATCCGTCTAGGGGTAGTATGCTATTAAGAGGAGGAGCCTGATATTAAGGGCGTTAAATATTATATACTATATTATAGAGATAAACTTAGGATCCCGGTTACTAATAATATAACGTGGAATTCCCTAGTCTAAGAGGAAAAATGCGTAGAGTAGGACTATTACCTATTCTTTTGCTCTATAGGTCGAATATCCTATGAGAAGGATTATCTTTTTTAAGAATTTATATATTACTATTGCTAATATATCTAACTCTAGGAAACCTAGCAGGGTATAGGGACTTCCATGGGATAGCACCTTAAGCATGTTAGTAACGAAGTCTATAGTAACGGTATTATAAGGGATATCTATAATAGGGATAGGTTATAGCTATCCTAGTAGCTTTTAGTAGTTAACTTAGTTCTCTTTATACTAGTTGCAGTAAGCGATATATCGTTATATAAGCAACTTCTTATTACGAAACTAAAAAGTCGATATTTCTGCTATTATATAGTCCGCGCTAAAGTAGTGTTTTTTATTATAACTAAGGCGGAGAATCGCAAGTACTAACTTGCGTAGAATGCAGAGTCTCTAAGTGCTATCCGTAGCTATATAAAGGATAAGCCCTTCTAGTAATAGACTTTAAGGAGTTATTTAATAGCATTTTAGGGCTCTTCTAGCAGCTCTAGCGCTATTTTCCTTAGTAGTAGTATCAAATAGTAACTACTACTTATATAGTTCCTTCTGCTAGGATCGGAGTTATTTGAGAATTTTGCTATACCTCGTGTTATTAGTATAGTTATCTATAATCTTAGCGATAAAGTCCTCTGAAATGCTCATAGTTATCTCCCTTATTGCTCTATAGGCTTATGACTTCTTAGCTAACTAGTTAACTATATCTATAAATCCTATATCGTTATCGTTATTATCGCTATAGGTTATTTCCGTAAGGATATTGCTATCCTCAAACCTATTAGCTCGTCCTAAGGCTATAAGTAATAGCAGGTGCGAGAGGGCGTCGGGGATAATATTAAGCTTCCCTAGTATATAGGTAATATTGAAGTTGAATTGCAATAGGTAGTTCGTAGCGCTTATAAGCTATAGGTTAGCCTTATTAAGGTCTATAGTCCGTAGCGAGGTATATATAAGAATTCCCTTCGTAGCTGCATAATCCGTGAGAATCTATATAGAGTGCTTATTTAATTACACGAGCTTATAGAGCTTCTTTATAGCCTATACTACTACTACTACCTCTACCTCTATAGCGAAGTATTGCTTTTCTAAGGGTGATATAACCTTAGATAGAAAAAGCACTAGTTAGACGTAGATTTATGTAATATCTTTGCTAGGTATATTAGTACTATTCTATAGGATGCCTAGTTAGAATATTATAAGCCTAAAGCCGCCTTTATAGGCATTAACCTTAAAAAATATAAGCTTATTCGGGTTATAGTAGTATCTTATAACCTAGTTATAGAGATTCTCCTAGAGGGCATTCTATACCTCTTGCTCGCTTAGTATTAGCTTAAATAATACCTTTTGGACCCTTTTTATTCAAACTACCTTTAATAGACCGTTAGGAAGCATATTTTTATTATAGAGTTTCGTAGTAAAACGGGTCTTTCTATCCTATAGCAGCGTTATAATAATATTATACTAGGGTATATTATATCGTAGCTATCCAGCTATTCTAAGGTATCTCTCGATATTATAGAGAGTTTTTAGGAAGCGGAGGTTCTTAAAGGCTGCGATCCTATCCTCTATTTATTTAATATTATTAGTATTTATAGTATAGCTAAGGAGTCTTACTTCAGGAAACCCTATAAAGGACTTCTTAGGTCTAATATAAAGGCGGTTATTCTCAAAGAGCTTGAGAATAATATTAACATGCTGGAGATAGTCCTTATTACTATTACTAAAAATAATAATATCGTTAATATATACTCGAGCAAAGTACTAGTAGTCGTATAGGAGGCGGTCTATAAAATGCTAGGCATAAGCTAGCGAGTTCTTAAATCCTATAAGGATAACGTTAGAAACCTCGATACTACGGGGACTTATTACTACTATCCTATTATAATATCTCGAGTAGATTAGCAATTAATAGAAGACCCTAGTAGCGTTAAATATCGTTATATATTTCTTCCCTCTGAGGGTATCTATTATATCGTCTTAGTCGGGAAGTAGGTATGTATCTAGGATAGTAATTTAGTTAAGAGGGCGAAGGTTAATAATAACCCTGCCTTTTTTTATACTATTAACTACTCGCTATATAACGAAGAGTAGATAGACGACTAGGATTAGCCTATCACCCTATACTATCTTACTATTAGTATATATCTTGCTATAGATATTCTTAACGACCTCGAGGTCTTTAGCGCTAAGGGGGTAAGGCTTTACTATAGCCTTCTGGTTTTGCTACCCTTTAACGAGCTTAATACGTATATATTAGTTATCTAGCATAGGTACGATCCCCTTATTATAATAAATGTCTTAGTTATCGAGGATTTCCTTAAGTCTTCTAGCGAAAACTATATCCTAATTATAGATCTTAACTCTATCCTTGCTATATATAACTAGGATATCTTTTAGCTTAGATATTCTATAAGATAGAATATTATCCGCTTAACGAGGCGGTCCTAGGCTAGATTTAATAAGCGGGGTTATAAACCACGCGCTAGCTGCTATATTACCTATAGCCCTATCGAATTCATATTGCAAGAACTAGCGCGAGTTTGATTCTCCTCCTATAAGGGTGACGATATCTGCGTAGTTAACGAGGTTAATAGTCTCCTCTGCTTTTATTAGAATAATATACCCTAGCTGCTATCCTCTTAGGATTATTATTAGCCTATTTATTATATTTCGTATGAGGACGAGCTTAGGGTTATCTGCTATAACTATTATATTAACTATGCTAATATAACTAGATTGAAACTGCTAAGTATTAGAGCCTTGCTAGCTTAACTTAGGGAGGTTGATAAAGCTAGTTATAACGAATATATCACTCTGCGGGGGAATAACCACGGTATAGGCGTTATTAACTCGTCTAGTTACTAGGTGCTATCTCCTAAACTAGACTAGATACTGCATTCTATATACTAAGCGGAACCTAACTATGCCCTTATTAAAGTCTATAACTAGCCTGTGATCTTTATAGAACGGTGTTCCTAATAGAAGATTCGCTCCGAAGGTATTTATAACTCTAGCTATAATAATAATATAGCTATTAATCTCCATATTACTAATAATACCTAGGATATAGAAGTCGAATATAACCTGCTCTATCACCTGAAAGGTTAAGTCTACTACGTTTATCCGCTATAGTTCTATTATTTGAAACATAGGATTCTGCGCAAAGCATAGCACTTAATTCCTATTAACTAGAGTTATTAAGGCGCTTATATTAATATAGACTTCCTCTAGGCTAGCTATATTATCGCTTTTTATATTAAGGCGGAGATATATCCGTTTAGCTAGTATTATTCGTTTCACTAGTTTTACCTAAGTGTTAATAATTTAGTTTTTCTTAAGTAATATTTACGTATTATTTGCTAGGGGAATCGCAACGAGACCTGCGAAATTTACTATATTATTAATATAGTATATAGCTAAGTCTAGAACTGAAGCAATTAGGGAGATTGCTAGCATACTTCTCGCTATAACTATAATATCTATTATCTAGCCCGCTATTTCCTCTTTGCGTAGTTGCTCTAATAGGGTAGCTGAATCGTAGGGGACTTCCTATATATCTATTAGGATATAGCTGCTATCAACGAGGTTATCGATATTATAATCGTCGTCATGATCCTCCTATATATAATAGGCGTCTGAGTCTATCTAGCCTGGTCTATTATATTTTATATAACGTTGAAAACCTAGGTTTCTCCGTAGCTAGTTCTATAGGTAGCGATCTTTCTAGTTTTAATAGTTATTAAAGCGCTAGAAGCGTTACTAAGGTTAATAACGTTATTAGGGTTGCGGATTATTACGATTATCCTATTAGAAGTCTCGGTTAGTTTATTATCCTTTATTATTAGTCTATATTACGTTATTAGACTCTTCTGATATATAGTTAATGCTAATTAGCGCCTAGAGTCTGCGCTAAACTGCCTTGCGTTTTTTCTTAGCTATATTAAAGTAATCCTCGAGAGTATTGCTAGCTATTAGTTCGTCTAGGAATTGCTAAAGCTCTAGGTTAATTATATTATAGAAGATCGTTAATAGCTAGCTAATTATAGATATTAGTCCTATCTACGCTCTATTATATTTGAAATAGTTTTAAGTAAAGTTATAAATATCTCTATCTCCCTTAAGGTCTTCTATAGTAAACCTATATATAGCGATCTATTAGATAGACTCCTATTAGGTTAATATAAAACGTCTCCTAATAGCATCTCATAGGGTGTAATATCCCGCGCAGAGGTAGTTTTATTATTTAATTAGCCCGAGTTAGTATTCCTACTAGCTAAGTACTTTCCCTTATAGCAGAGAGCTCTAATTCTATACTATCTCTAAAGCTATAGCTAGGCTAGTAGTTTTAGTATCTAAGCTAGAGATCTATAGATCTATCTCCTTATAATATAGAATATCCCGGTTATAAAAGACGGGCTCTATACTATACTTCTTATTAGTATCTAGCTAAAAAATACTATATTATTAAGTAAATCTACCTTCCTATCGAGTTCCTATAGGCTATAGCGCCCTAGTATTAGCCTCGAGCTAGCTAAATACTCGAAGGAGTAAAGCCTCGAGACCCTAGGATAGTAGCTCTAGGTAGGGCCCCTAGGATAATAATAAAAATATTAGTAGTAGCGCTAAATTCTACTAAAGCAGCTAGGTCCTCCTTATTAATATATCCTATCTTAGTAGACCCGTAGTAATATCGTGAAGAATTTATAGTATTTTATAGATTTTTCGCTCTAATAATCCTGCGATAGTATCTTCTAGCGCTATAACTTATAGTTCGGGGTTTTTTCTACTCCTACTATAAATATTATCTACTATAGCTCTTGCCTTAATAGGAGGTCCTAGGGGTTTAATATCTAACTAGCTAGATTAGATAGGAGTTATAACTCTTTTATCTCTTAGGGGCAGAAGGGTAATTCTCTTGCTAGCTCTATGAAGGCTTTCTTCTCTAGACGGGGGTATGAAAAGTGCTACTATTGCTAGAGTATCCCTTATAGCTGCGATCGCGTTAATAATACTAATTAATATGGTTATATAGTTATTAGGCTTAAGTATCTAGTAATAGTATAGATTAGCTTTCGCCTTCTAGCCTATATTAATAATATCTATATAGGGTATATAGTTATTATCCTATTTAAGAGAGGCGAGGTTCGCTATCTAGTTACGAAATTATTTACTAAGGCTAAGGGTAAAGTTATAATCCTTATAAGCCTATTAGAAACTATAGAGCCTATAAGCCTCGTTGCGGTATCTAATTCTAGCTATATCTCCTATATTATAATATTCCTCTATAAGAGAGGGATTACTATGCTAATTTAATATTAAACTCGAATAGTTAGCTATATAAGTTAATAGTTAAGACCTCTATCTCTTTAACTTCTTTAACTTCCTTCCTTTTAGTATATAAATACTTTTAGGAGGGGGTTTTAAGGTTAAGTCTAAGTCCTCTACCTTATTACGAATTTATATAGTATAAGGGAGGTTTTAGATAAGGAAAAAGAATAGGTTAGGTTATACTACTAGATATTATAGTCTTCCTACTAGCCTAGGGCTATAGTAGGGGTCGCTAAAACTGCGAGTAAAATAAGGAAAAGAGCAATATAAGCGTGAATAATAATAAATAGTATAATAAGTAATTATAGGTATATCGTGATATATTCTATAATAGCTGAGCCTTCTAAGCTTATCTACTAGAAGTTTCCTACTTAAAGGATAGGCGTTAAGCCTAACCGTATCACGTGGAATACCACGTGATGGCCGACTATATCACCAAAAGGCGTGTGACACTTTATGCAAAAGCAATATTTAATAGAATGCTAAAGTTACTAAGCGGAGTAGTTAGCGAGGTATAATTTCTACTTAGAATATTAACCTAGTTACCTAGTAGCTATATCTAATATACTCTTATATTATAAATAGTACGCCCTAAAAGGATAGGAGGATGAATAAGAGAAAGGGAGGGTAATATAGATAATCCCCAACTCTATCCTAGGTAAGGTAAGGAGGATAGCAATAGTTAAAGCACTTATTATAATAGTATTCGAGGATCTAGCCCTTTAATATATATAGAACGAAGCGCAAGCAGAAGATAACTAGTACTAAGGGGCTTATTCTATAGTAAAATAGGGTAACTAAAGCTTCCCTCCCTAGCTAGGCTTAAAACTATAGATCGCTAAGTATAGTATTAACGCCCTTAGCTAATTAATATTTAGAGACTAGATCTAGGTACTAGGATTAATAGATAAAAACTACCCTTAGAACGTGCTTTAAACGTAGTTAATTTAGAAGTGCTATAACTTAGTAATAATAGGCTACCCTAGTTAGAATAATACCCTAGCTATCCTAGCCTAGTAATACTTCTAGCTAGGGTAGTCCTCTATAGTCCGCTAGTTTATGAGAAACTATAATAGCTATAAGCGTGGAATGATTTAGTAATAAGCGAAACGTAGGCTTCTTTAACCCTTACTAGTAGTAGAACGGCTATATTGCAATCTCGCTATAGATTTTATTATAGACCTCCTATATATAGTGAAAATAGGGTTAAGATACCACTAGGTAATAGTTAATATGCTCTCTAAGATAATAACTCTAGAAGGAATACCTTTAATAGATATAGAAACGTATATAGAATGCTTTATGAACTATTACTACTAATTCTATAGTATACCGAAGTCGATTATTAGTAATAGGGGTAGTAACTAGATAACTTAGTTCTAGCGACGGTTCTATATGCTTATAAAGATCGAATAATATTTAAGCACTACTTTCTACCTATAGATATATAGAATAATAGAACGTTTTAATTAAGAGATCTAAGCAATCCTGCGGATAATAATTAACTTCGCCTAGGATAACTAAGAGGTTTACTTACCCTCCGTTTAACTAGCGATTAATAGCTATATTATAGCTATAATAGGAGTAAGCTTATTCTTCTTTACCTATAGATACTATATCAACCTAGTATTAGTAGTATAGCCTGCGCTAGAGCTATTGACCTTATATAAGTCAGCTGCTAATAAGTTTGTTAATAAACTAAAGTCGACTATAGAGTTAGCCTAAGTAGCTATTGCTATAGCTTAATAAATTATAGAATAATTAGCAAATGGTAAAAAGATGCTAATAGAATGCTATAAGGTAGGCGATAAGGTCTAGCTATTACTAGCTAACTTCTATATAGAGAGATCCTATAAGAAGTTAGATTAGCTATACCTAAAGTATGAAGTAACTAGGGTGATCTTACTAATTATAGTTAAGTTAAACGTTCTAAGCAAGGTCTATAACTAATTTTATATTAGCCTGCTATGCTACGCTATAAATAACCCCCTCCTAGGCTAAGAAGTTAATAATCCCTAACTACCCCGATTTTTAAAGATAGAGAGGATAAATAGGAAGTCGAGTCCGTTCTAGCTATACGCTAGAAGTATATAGGTAGGGGTAGGTATTATAAGTTATTAGTTAAATAGATAGGGTATAGTTAGCTTACTTAGGAGCCCCTATCATTATTCTAAGATAACTAGGTAGTAGATAAGTATAAAGAAAAGTATAGCCTAATAGATAAGAATAATAATAACCCCTAGTATATTATGCTATAAGCTAGACAGTAGTTAATAGGCAGGGGTAGGATAGAGGGATAGCAGCTAAGTAATTTATAATTAGAGGAGTAAGTAGAAAATAGGAGACTCTATTATAATATAAGGCTATAGGGAGGTAGAATAAGACCTAGGCGGGCCCTAGGTAGGCAGAAGGTAGGCGGATAGCAGGCGAGTAGGAACTATAGACCTAGGAAGATAACCCCTTACTCCTCCTGCTCTTTACGAGTAGTAATAATAATATTAATAAGCTAAGACAAGGGGTTAGATTAATCTATTAGGAACGGGAGAAAGATAGGAATAAGATAAACCTCGCAAAGGACCTTAGCTATATCTAGGTAAGCCTAGGCAAAGTAATATAGCTATACCTCATTAGGCTTAGCTAGGAGGGAAAGCAAAGTAGTAGTAATAATAGAGGTACTAAGGATAGGAGTAGCTAGGGAACTAGCAGAGGGTATAAGGGAGGTATCTAACTTAATAGCAGCCTTAGTAGCGCGCTTCGTAGTAGTATAGGCATAGATCTCGTAGTTCTAGATAAAAGTAGTGCAAAGGAGCTCTATATAAGCCTCGATCTATATAAGGAGCTATAACTATTAATAATAACCCCGAGATATAGGAATAGCAGAGTCTTACCGAGGTCTTCTTATTAAGGCTATAGTAAGTAAGGCAGTCCTAGCTAAGAGAAGCAAACTCCTCCTAGTAATAAAGTACGCTAGGGTTGCTCTAGTAGAACGTTAGCTCTATAGAGAAGGAATAGTAGGGAAGCGATACCTATATTAATATAAGTAGACTTAATAGCCTTATTAGAATAATAGATATAACAGATAATATTACTTATAACTTAGTTAGCTTTATAATAGTTAAAGGGCGATAGGATAATATACCTCGCTTAATAATATTATAGTAAGCTATGATATTACTAGGCTTCTTAGCCTTAGCTATAGCAGATATGCACTTTAGGCAAGGGACCTTGTAAAGAGGTCCCTAGGTCTTATCCTAGGGGATACTACTAAAGATAAGCTAGTATAAGTAGGGACCTTAGTAGAACGTTAGAAGAATACTAAATAAGTAGAAGATAATATATTATAAGGGGCTCCTAGGTAATAGGATATATAGGAAGGGGGCGGTTGAGGTACTCGCGCAGCTCCTAGCTAGCTAGGGTATAGAGGGGATTATCTATAAGATCGAAGTTATTAGGAGTAATCTCCTTATAATTAGAGAGGCTAGCGGAGGTAGAGCAATTAGAAGGCAAGCCCTTAATAGGATGAGGAGACTCTATCTCCTTATCGGAGTTAGAGAGGGGCTATATAGGGTTAATTATAGCGAAGCTATAGGGAAAGAGCAGGTAGTAACTTATAGGGGGTGCTACTATAAAAGCGAGGGAAATTAGATTAATTAGATCTGCGCGAGTTAGTAATTAATAGGGGTTTAGATATAATAAACTTATACTATAGACCGAGAGCGCGCTAAAAATGCTACTAAAACGATAACTTATTAGCTAAAATAACGTTATAATTAATTAGCTAACTTATATTAGTATAGGTTAACGGGAGGAGGAAAGAAGAGGAAGCAAACTAGGGGTGCGAAAAATTATATTATTATAATTATTACTTATAGAGCATAGAGCAGCTAGCAGCCCGGATTAATATCGCTCTAGACTAGCCCTTAGCCCGTGCTTAAACCTATAACTTACGTGAGGGCTAGGAGGAGGGGATAGGTGGGGGTATATATTACGGGCTATGCTACTGCTAGCATCTAGGCGGTGCTATAGACCCTAAGAATTCTACCCTTAATAACTACTCTCGCTTAATGTTTGCTCTATATCTGCTTTTCTATTGCATAGGGAACTTCCTAGAAAACTTCCCTTCCTTAGCTTAGATTACTATAATTGAGGCACCCCTAAGTTGAACAAACCCGGGCTAGCCCCTCACAGATTTATATTAAAATATTACTTAAAGTAGAAGAAGATCTTCTTATATAAATTAATAAATTTAAGAAGCAATTTATAATAATGAATATTTAAGAAACTAACTAAATAGTTACTAATATTAATTAATTATATAAGTAAGTAAAGACTGAAGAGATTACTAATATAAGTAGCTTGATAGAGTAGTACTAGAAATAGGAGGATAATATCTTCAAATTATAGAATATTTCCCTAATATATTTACTACCTACTTATAGTTTAATAAGTTTATTAAAGCTTTCAGATATATACCTTTAAGATTATAGGCTCTAATATATGTAATATATATTTAACACCAACTAAAGAAGGGATCAATTAGCCTTAAGGATATTATATATAGCATAAGGAGTTAATTAGAAGACTTCTAATACTAATAGAGAAGAATTCCTTAAAGAAGAAGAAGGATATTATAAGAGGATCTTTCTTAATATCCTCTCTATTATTATTATATAAGCCTTAAAAATAGCAAGGAGATAATAAGAAGAAGAAGAACCTTAAACAGAGGACTAGGGAGAAGGCTAAAGACTTAGAGTATATAGCCTATAAGATATATAGCTATAAGTATAATAATAACTAGTACCTGAATACTAAGAAGATACTAGAGGGATAGAAACCTAGTATAAAGGTTTTATTAAGGGTTAAGGAGAATATTAAGGTAAAACCCTTACCTAAGGAGTATATTAAAGTCTCAAGTTATAACTACCTAGTTATAAAGGGATTATCCTAGCCTTACTTATTTTAATTAGGAATATATACTTAGTATAAGATTTAATAATCTATTTTAAAGGATTAATAATATATATACTTAGGGATTAATAATGATTCTATAGGTATTACTAAGCACTAGAAGGTAACTCTATATAAGTAGGAACCTAGAAAGTCCCTATTAAGGGATATAGTACTATTAATATAATAGTTACTAGGAAACTTAGGACTAAACGACTTATCCTATAAGGAGTTATATATTATAATACCTTCTATATTAACATAGTTTCTTAATATCTACTTTATAAAAAAGAATTATAAGCTAACTATAGCCCTAGGAATAAATATCTATATAACAGGAACTTTAAATATATCTACGAATTATACTAATAATATAGGTGGTAAGTTATTAAATCGCAAAATATAATAGTTATAATAGTTATAACTTGAAGGTATAGTTATATACCTCAAAAGCTATCTTTTATAGATATATATATTTAGTATTGATAAATAGGATATCTAGGACCTAAAGCCCTCGCCTACTTATATACGTCTATTAGAGGAGCTTATATATTATTAAATAATTAATTTAAATACTTAAAGATGATTCATTATAATACTTATAGATAATTGAAGGCATTATGAATTATATTTAACTATTACCCTATAGATAAGGGATATAGGGGATATATTAGTTATCTTATCCTTATTAATAGAGTAACTAGATTTATATAGGATTATTACTTTAATAGGTATTAACTAGTATAGATCCTTAAAGTTATTAACGAGTTTATCTTATACCTTAAAATGTAATACTTTATTAATATTAAAGCATTTAAATAGAATAGAGAAGTTAGGAGAATATACTTAATACTTACCTTAGAGCTATATAAATAAGGACTTAGTCTTAAGGTTTAAGTACCTAATACCTGGAGTAAAATAAAGATATAGAGCGTATAGTAGTAGTTATTATAACGAAAGCGAGAATAATAACTATTAACTCTAAGTCACTAGAGCAATTATAGCCTGAAATACTTAGAGCTATTACATACATATATAACTAAATACCCCTATAATCAAGAGGATAGAGGACTCCTTCTAAAGCCTTTTATACTTACTTTTAGCTATAAGAGTTCTTAATACTCGAAGTCTTATATTTAAGAGCTTATAGCTATAAAGCCTTTATACTTATAAAGGAGGCTTAACTTTAAGAAAGAAGACTTAAGCGCTTATCTCGAAGGATATAGATTAGGTATCTTATTAGGTATAATTTAACAAATTAATACTAAATATAGGAGGTAATAAAATATAGACTATATATTATAAGAGATATAATATTTAATAAATAATAGGTTAGTAATATATTATTATAAATAGTACTTAAGGAATAACGGATACTTAACCTTAAAGAGCTTAGATCATACCTTAATTTAGCTTAAAGCATAGAGGAGGAAATCAAGCCTTAATAAGAAGCTAAGTAAAGTCTAATAGAGTTAATTAATAACTCTACTAATACTAGTATCTATAGCGAGATTAAAGTACTAAGAGAGATAACATTATTAAATAAGGAATATAAAGTAGATAAACCTTATTTAGACTCTAGAGAGAATAATGTAGAGTACTAGATAGATATAAGTTAAAATAACTTTATAATGCTACGAAAAATTTTATTATTATATTTAGTAATATGGAGCAAAGGTATAAGGGTATCTAAGACTAAATGAAGTTATAAGAGATATCGTAGTAACTTTTAATTAATCCCTATGCTAAAGATTATATAGTTAGTACCGTTTATAGTAGGTATAGACTAAGGACTAAAGGCCTTATATTATCAAAAAGATATATATTTAGAGAATAATATAGACTCTAGAGAATCTAATAATAAAAAAGAAGGTATATAAACTAGATCTATAATTAGGAAGGCGGTTATAGATTTATAACCTTTACCTTATTATTATTTAGATCTTAGGAATTATCTATATAAAAAGGAGTTCTATAAGGCTAAAAGATCTTATCTTAAAAGCTATAATTAAATAGAAATATAATTAATAATTAAAGTAATAAAAGAACAAAAATAATAAAGCCTTAACTACTAATAGGTATATACCTATAAGGCGGATAAAGAAGGTAAGCTTAAGAAGTTTAAAGCCCGACTTATACTAAGAGGAGATTAATAAGTAAAAGATATAGTTTAAGATGCCTATGTAGCTATACTTATAGGGGTTCGTTTTGAGTATTAATAGTAATTATAATAAGGTTTAACCTTGAACTAGATCTTAATAAAGAGATTTATATAAAGTATCTAGCTAGATATAGAGATAAATATACTATTCTAAAGCTAAATAAGGCTCTATATATACTTATGAGATCACCTCTTTTATAGTAACGCTATCTTTAGAAGGGACCTTAAGATATTTAATTTAAGTATATTAGTAAGGAAAATTACTATTAGTATAAGAATTAATAAATCTTCTGCTACTATATTAGTAATTACTACTATTTATTACGGTCAGCTATCCGACAGTAGGGTCTGCTAATAGAAGTTGGGGATTGAGACGTAGTAACAGTATACGGGGTCGTGGTCGTAGGCTAATAGTAGATCAGGTCTTCAGAGACTAAGGTGATTAGTCTTAGACTCAATAAGTAATTCGTAGTAAAGGTAAGCTGAGAGTATCCGTGAGGATAAATATAAAGTTAATTGCTAAAGAGCTATAGAAGTCTAACTATAAGCTAGGCTTAGGGTTATACTATATATAAGTTCCGAATAGTATCCTTTATCTATCTAGGGGCGATTACCTAGGTATATAAGGTGATCGCGATTAGTTAGAATAGCTAACTAATTACTAAGCGTTCCTTCTTATGCTCTACTAATCGTTTCCTTATCTTATTATTATATAACTTATACTATAGTTCTTCTATGCCGAGTGAGTTCCTATTATTCCCATGATCCTATAGTATAAATGTCCTATCCTAGCCGCCTAACGCCTAAGTAGGTCAGTTAATTATTATCCTTATATAACGGGTTATAATATTAGGTCCCCTCTCTAAAGGTCTTATCCTCAAGACCTAATATAAGTAGGTCGTTAGTCCTAGGTTAGGGATCTATTAATTATGCTTCCTGATTTCTTTATAATACTAATACTATATTAGGTCGCATTTAAAAGTCGAAATCGAGTTCCGCTTCTACTCTCTGTTATTATAATTATACGCTGCGTATTGCTAAGTTTAGCTTTATTATTAATATGCCTTATTCTTACTATCATTCTATGGGGAAGCGTTGCAAGCTGCTTCTAGGTAATGAGGTTTATAGTGAGTATACTCGTTTAGGGCAGTCTTATAGTATAGCAGTAGACGTTATTTATACTTATATATTTTTTATATTTTCCGTATTCGTAGGTAATACTAACTTATCGCTAGTCGATTATCTACTAGATAAAGCGGCGCGTTTAGAGGATATAGAGGTAGCTAAAGAGGAGGTATTAAGGAAGAAGGCTGCTGCTTTATATGCTGCGCAGGCTGAGTTAGATAAGTCTATAGCGCGGTTAGATTACTTACGTAAATAGAAGAAGATAGTATTCCGAAAAGATCGGGAGGTTACTAAGGAGGAACTAGTAGTATCTTCTATATCAGAGGTTTAATCTATAGGTAGCTTTAGTATAATAGATCTAGATTTAATCCTTAATTAGAATCCTAGTACTCCGAACTTCTTATCTAGGGAGTCTTAGTTATACTCTAGTATTCCTAGGTAGATAAACGGTTTTCCTTATCGAGGTCGGTCTATTCTAATAGGTTATTTTATAAAGCAGTAAGGGTGCCTTATTCGTTTATATCTAGCGTTCTTCTAGACTAGTATAATAAGTACTAGTATAGTTTCTTATTCTTAGTATTATTACTAGTAGATTATGAGTTCGTCTTCCGTATTAGTAATATTCTTAGCTAGTTCCTATATATTATCTTTATAACTATATCCTTTCTATTTAATAAGATATTAATATCCTTCTAGTTCTTCTAAGTAGTTGAGAATTTATTCGACTTTATACTCTAGTTTATTATCTTCTATAATAATAAGGTTATTCGTTTATAATCCTCATAAGGCTAGTTCGAGTAATAAGATATAGAATACTAGGTAATACTTTATAGTTTCTAGGAGTTTAAGTTCGTAGTTAATTAGTGAAATTACTCGTGAAATTTTAAAAGGTCCGAGTTTTTTATAATCGAGTTTATTACTTAGTTATTTTATTTTGATATTTCGCTATATAAGATAGGTACTATCTCCCTCTTTTAAGGTTAATCCCTTAATCCTTTATTAATTACTAAACTATGCTATTTGTTATTATATAAATTCGAGTTCTTTATATACGTTTTCTTAGATATCCTTAATTTATTATATTAGAGCAATAGCTTTTACTATAGCTAGGCTTATCTAGGGTTCTCTATAGGCAGTTAGTTCGAATCTATAGTTGAGGTAGAAGGGGGATTCCTTAGTACTTTCTCTAATTATGCTATTATATATGAATTAGGCGACTCGGAGTAATATAACCTAATTATCTTAGTTATAATTAATATAAGCGTAGAGGTAGGTTTCGAGGATTTAGTTAATCCGTTCTATTTATCCGTTGGTTTGCAGGTGAAATATAGTAGATATTACTTACTTAATACCGAGTTATAATATAATTAAGTTCTAAGATTTGGAGGTGAAGATCTTATCTCTATCTGATATAATTTCCTTAGGTATATTATAATTAGCTATAATATACTTAATAAAGGTATAAGCGCATTCTTTAGTAATGCTTACTTCCTTATATAGGATAAAGTAGGCATACTTCGTGAGTCGGTATATAATAATAAGAATGCTATTAAAGTATACTTTTATAAGGGGTTCTCGAGACTTTAGTAGTTTGATAATAAAGTCGAGGGATATGGATTGCTAGGCTGCTTATAGCATAGGCAAAGGTTATAGCATGCCGTATAGCTAGTATCGAGTAGGTTTGCTTTTGAGGTAGATTTTATAGTTTCTAATTGCTTTTGCTATACGTTCTCTACTAATCGTTCTTCTATATTATTATTATAGTCGTTTCTAGGTTTTCGTGATTCCTTAGTAGCTATATATAGGACGGGTATAAAACTCTATAATTGCTTCGTTATCTAGTTTACTAGTTAGGCTAATACTAGATCGTCTAGCTATTATTAAGAGTTTAGTTACTAGCACTAGGTCTCTATTATTATTTCCTTTGAGGATTACCTAGGTTTCTTCTAATACTAGGATATTATAATCTAGTTATTAGCTAAGAGTATTAGCTCTACTATTATCTAATTCTTTATAGTAGATAATCTGAAAATTAAACTCTAATAAGAATTCTAACTATCTGATTTATTATTTATTTAATACTTTTGAGGTAGTAAAGTACAAAAGGTTCTTATAGTCCGAGTATATAAGTACTTCGTAAATAGTTCCTGAGAGTTCGGGTCTCTATTCCTTAAAGGCTTTGATAATTACTATTAGTTCTTTATTATAGATCTAGTAGTTAAGTTTAGGTCTATGAAGTTTATAAGAGAAGAAGGCGTATAGGTATAGTTATTCTTCTAAGTCTCGTTAGGATAGTTATACTCCGATTATATAGTTAGATACGTCTAGTTCTACTTCGAATTATTTCGTTAGGTCTAGGATAATTAGGATAGGTTCGCTAGTAATAAGGTCCTTAATCTTCTGGAATACTATCTATTATAGTTCTTCCTATATAAAAGGGGTATCTTTATAGCTAAGGCTAGTAAGAGCTATATTAATCTTACTATAGTTTTTAATAAATTTCTAGTAGAAGTTAACGAATCCTAGGAATCCTTAGACTTCCTTAAGATTATTAGATACTAGCTATTCTTTAATAGCTTTAACTTTGTTTTCTAATATATAGACTTTTCTAGGGGTAATAGTAAATCCGAGGTATTCTACTTTCTAGGTGTGGAATTCGCTCTTTTCTAGTTTAATTAGGAGTTTAGCTTCTTAAAGAGCTTATAGGATGTGATATATATCTTCTTTATATTTCTTAAGTATTAGCGAGAAGATAAGAATATTATTAAGGTAAATTATTATATAAATATAATATATTTATATAAGATATAGTTAATTATATTTTAGAATGTTATAAGGGCGTTAGTAAGACTGAATAGCATAATGAGATATTTGAAATATCCTTTCTATATTCTAAAGGCGGTCTTCTATTCTTCTCCTTCTTTTATTCTAATTAGGTTATAGGCTCTTTTGAGGTTAAGAGCTATAAACTAGTTAGCTTTATAGAGGAGTTGTTTTATTTTATTAATAAGTAGTAGTAGGTAGCGATTCTTAATTATTATCTTATTAAGTATGCGATAGTTGATATATAGTTATAGTTTTCTATCCTTCTTTAGTATAAATAGGATTAGGCTTCCTGCTAGCGATATTAAAGGTCTAATATAACCTTTCTTAGGTTCTCTTCGAGGTACTAGTCTAGGGCTTCTATTTCCATTAGATTAAGTCTATAGATCTTATTAAATCGTGGTTCCTTCCCTTTATTAAGGGGGATTTCGTAGTTAAAACTAGTATATTCAGGCAGTCCAGTTTCTAACTTAGCTATAAAGAGTTTTTTATAAACTCTATATTCTTCTAGGATAGATAGAAGTAGATTATTCTTTTATTTAGGATCTATTATTATTAGTAGTTATAATATAGCTTCTTTTGCCTTGAGGTAGTAGATATATTATTTTGCTGCTCCTTATTATATCAATTCGTTTAAGGCCTGAATTTAATAGGGCTACTTAGGGACTAAACTATTATAGTTCTAATAGAGTTAGCCTTTTCTCTAATCTATCTATAGGTTATTTATTTATAGCTAGGGTAGTCCTAGTACTATATTATATATTCCTATATTAGTAATATCTAATTAGATTCTTTCTTTCCGATCCAGATAGCTTATCTCGAGGGGCGTAGTCTCGTTATAGATAGTACCTCCTTTATACTTAAATTCTTCTCCTTCTGCTATATATAAGCGGTATAGTTATTCTTTTCCTCCCTATTATACTTTTAGCTTATTAATAGCTCGGGGGGTAATATAGTTAGCTTTAGCTCTGCTATTAATTAGCGCGAGTATTATTTACTAGTTAATAGTAACTTCTAGTTTAATATTATCCTTATATCCTTATAATATCTAGTAGATAGATCGTTTGCCTATTGCTTATTATAATCCTTCTTTAGTAAGTAAGTCTAGTTTTTTAACTACTTAAATAGTCTAGGGTGAGTAATCTATTTTCCTTCCTATTTTGCCTTTATAAAGCTATTTTCGCAGATTCTAACTTATAGAGGTCTAGGTCTGTTCTTTATAATTCTCTAGGCATATGCTTTTTCTTAATAGTATACTCAATACTTATCTTATTAATATTTATCCTACTTTATTATATTATTATATTAATATCTTATAGGGAATTATAGGCTAGGTCTGAAGATTGCAAGGTTATCTTCGAATAATACTATAATCTATCTAATTATAATAGATATCGAGTAGACTTCCTAAATAGGTTTATTATTATATCTTCTAGGGTAGAATTAGTAATTATGCTTTTCTCCTATATATTCTTTATACTTATTATAGAAGTATTAAGGCTAGAAGAGGGATTAGTAGAGTTAGTAGTTGCTTCTTAGTGCGAGGTAGTCTCCCGTATATAGTTTAGGAACGTGGTTCTATTCTCACTAGTTTGCTATAGTACTATAGAAGTATTATTATTACTAGTCTCGAAATATATTTACTTCTTAATACTATAGAAGTTACTTAGTCTCGTCTTCTTAATCGTTAGATTCCTCTTTAGAGCTAGAGTTATTTATACTAGGGGCATGCCTATAGGTGATCTCTGCCTAAATATATTATTAAGTAATATCACGAGGTTTATCCGAGTTATAAGGTGAATTTTCGCCTTCTCCGAAAGTCTAGTTATTTATTATACTAAGAAGTTATTATTCTATTAGCAGGTCGTGCTAATATTCTAGTTCTTTATGAGATTCTTCTTTAACTTATTTTTCAAGTTCTTAGTTAATTTATTCGATCTAAGCGGGGTTTCTACGTATATTCCTTCGTTATTCTATATATATAAGCATAGCTTCTAGTTATCTTTCCTATATAAGGTTATGAGGTTTGTCTTAGATTCGTTCTAGGTATATGAGTTTAGCTAACTAAAGGCGTGCGAGTTTTTGCTTATTATCGTTCTCTAGTTCCTAGTTATATATAGTAGGGGATATACTAACGGGTTTGAGTTATTAGATCTATAGCATCTTATTAAGCTATTCTCTAGGCTTTCTAGTTATTTTATTAATATATATTATTACTAGAGTCTTAGGACGAGTATCCGAGGTAGTTATATCGTATCTAGATCGTCTGGAGTTGTTATTCCTTGGGTAGTAACCTGATATTTCTTTGTCTTCGAGATGGATTCGATAGTTGTTATTATAGCACCCGGTCTATAATAGCGACGCATAGGGGGCTTTTGAGATTATATTAACTTATCGTAGCCTCTCTATTATAGGCTTCTAAGGAAGCTTCTTAGGTTATTAGTAGTCTTTGGCGATATAACCTTGCTTATTGTAGTTATAGCATTTAGGGTTCTAGGGCTTCTTATCGTTAGGCTTAGTTATTATACTAAGATCTATAGGTCTACTATATTATCTATAGGTAGTACTTAGTCGGGTGTTATTCTAGTTATTACGGGGCCTGTTATCGTTTTGTTAACTATTGAACTTATATTGAGGCTGCTACTAGTACTTGCATCCTGAGTTAGGTCCTTATCGTTTCTCGCCTTTTTCCTTGCGGCGTTCGAATAATTAGTTATTAATCTTAATTATAAGTTCAGCATACTAGAGGAAGTCATCGGGGCGGTTAACCTTAATAATCTTATCCTTAACTTCATCCTTAAGTCCTTAGTAGAATATAAAGATCTTAGTTTCCTTAGTAAGGTTAAGTTAAATACTTAATTATCTAAAGATAATAGCGAATTCTTTAGTAGATTTGGTTTATTAGAGTTATAATAGCTCGCGCTTAGCTTATTACTTCTTATTAGGGTCTTAGAAGAGCGAGCAGAGAGTATCTTCGAATTCTTAGAAACTACTATATATATTATAAGTCTCTATAGAGCATTTATCCAGGGTTTTATACTTAAGGAATTCTTCTTAGATAGGTTCGAACTATTTAAGGGCTCGTCCTCTAAGGTAAGTAGCTATATAGACTACCGTTTCGGTTTAACTAGTGAAATCGCTATAGTAGAAATTCTAATAGTTTTTAACTTAAATTAGGAATCCTTTGAGATATCTAGGGGTGCTATTATAAGTTATTAGGGGACTAAGCTTAAGCTTCTATCATCCTCTAGTAGGGGTTGTAATAATATTAGTAGTAGTGCATAGGGTTCTAATTTCCTTCTGGAGTTCTTTAATATTAGTATTGCTATTCTATCCTCTTAGATAGATAACTTCGTTCTCTAGGTTTATAATATATTAAGAGCTATTCCCTAGTTATTATATTATTCTCTTAAGGCTCTAGAGTTCTATAGCAGTTTCGTTATATATAATCTAGATTTTAGCGATATTATTATCTCCTTTTTTAACTCTAGTTTAGAGTTAGTTATAGGTATCTTTCTTTAGGGTTACCTCGTCGTCAGAGTCTATAGCTATAGGGGCTCCTTTAAGTTCTTTAGCTAGGTTTCGGACTAGTTATTATAAAGAAGAGGAGGTTCTAGGAGTAAGTAACTTAGCGGAGGTACGAGAAGATATCTTATTTTATATTATTAGTAGTCTTAATAGTTAACTTACTAAATAGGAGTAATTAAAGTATTATAGTTAGCTATCTGATAGTAGGGTCTGCTAATAGAAGTTAGGGATTGAGATGTAGTAATAGTATATAGGGTTATAGTTATAGGCTAATAGTAGATTAGGTCTTTAGAGACTAAGGTAATTAGTCTTAGACTTAATAAGTAATTTATAGTAAAGGTAAGCTAAGAGTATCCGTGAGGATAAATATAAACTTAATTGCTAAAGAGCTATGGAAGTCTAACTATAAGCTAGGCTTAGGGTTATACTATATATAAGTTCCGAATAGTATCCTTTATCTATCTAGGGGCGATGACCTAGGTATATGAGGTGATTGCGATTAGTTGGAATAGCTAACTGATTACTAAGCGTTCCTTCTTATGCTCTACTAATTATTTCCTTATCTTATTGTTATATAACTTATATTATAGTTCTTCTATGCTGAGTAAGTTCCTATTGTTCCCGTGATCCTATGGTATAAATGTCCTGTCCTAGCCGCCCGACGCCCAAGTGGGTCGGTCAACTATTATCCTTGCATAACGGGTTGTAACACTATTACTATCCTAAAATAGAAGAGGAGGAAGTAAGTTAAGATATTTAGAGAAACAAGAGAAGTATTATTTTAAACGTAATAATAATCTTAAATAGTTCTTAGGTATAGAGATTACTTGACATTATCTAAAGCTTTTGCTTCAGATATTATAGAGATTATATGTTAAGAAGATCTAGAAATATCTAAGCTATAAGACGTTTAAAGAAGATATATTAAATACCTATAAGTATAAAAGAGTTAAAACCTTACTAGTTATAAGTATCTCTAAAGTAAATAGTTATATACTAATAAGAAGTTTGATTAATGTTATAGTTAGCTATCCGATAGTAGGGTTTCTACTAATTGAAGCTAAAGGATAATGTGTAATAATAATATCGTCTTACTGGTCTATATTACTAGCTTAGATCGGAGGTTAAGCGCTATAGTAATTAGGTATAGTCCTTATAAGGGGGATATATAATATAAGATAAGCTGAGTGAGTATCCTCGGGATAATTATAAAGTTGATTACTCAAGAGCTATACAAGTCTATTATTAAGCTAGGCTTAAGTCTATCCTATATATAAGTCCTAGATATCCTTTTTTCCTTATTTAAGTAATTACCTTCTTATAGTAGTAATTATAATTAGTTAGTAATACTAACTAATTACTTACTAAGAGTTCTTCCTATACTCTACTGATTATTTCTTATCTTATTATTATATAACTTATATTATAGTTCGTCTATAATAAGTAAGGCTTATTATTCCTATATTATCCTATATATAAAGGTCTTCTAGACGCTAGTAGTACTTATAGGGCTACCCTAGTCTATATACTTCTAATAGGTTATAATATTAGGTCTCCCTCTAAATAGTCTTATCCCTACGACTAATATAAGTAGGTTATCGCTCCTAGGTTAGCGAGTTATTAATTATACTTCCTAGTATTTCTATAATACTAAGACTATATTCAGTCGCATTTAAAAATCAATTTCTTCTTCTACTCTTTATTATTATAATTAAGCTCTTTGAATTACTAAGTATAGAATTATTATAGAGATATTATATTCTTATTATTATTCTTCTATAAAGCGTCATAAAATACTTGTAAATACTAAGGTTTATAGCGAGGATACTGATCTAGGTAGATCTTATAATATAGCTACTAATATAGTTTATACTTATAGGTCTTTCTATAATTTTATATATTATATATACTAATTACTTTACTAGTAGATCGTTTACTTAATCAGGCTTCTTATCCTAAAGATTTAGAGGTTACAGAAGAGGAGATATTATAGAAAAAGCTTATAATATTATATTAAGTATAGGCTAAATTAGATAAGATAATATTATAATTAGATTATTTATATAAATAGAAAAGAATAGTATTTTATAAGAGTAAGGGGGTAATAAATAAAGGGGAGTCCTTAATAGTTTCTCCTATTACTAAGGCTTATTTAATAAGTAGTTTTAATATAGTAGATTTAGGTTTAGTACTTAGTAATTAGAATCCTAGTATACCTAACTTCCTTTGTAGTAGTCGTTCTTAGTTAATAGGTATTCCTAGTTATAGGAATAGATTCTTATTTCTAGGTCGATTAGCTTATTATAGTTTAATAATAGGCTAAGGTTAAATAGGTTAGATATTATTTTTATATATTCAGGGTGTGGCTTTTGCTTATAGGGACTATTATAGTTATTCCTAATACGTTTAGTCTATCTTATATATATTTAAGGTTTATTACTGGTTCTTATATATTATCTTTATTTCTATATTCTTTCTACTTAATATGGTATTATATTTTATGCTTATCTCTAATATAGTTAAAAATCATTTCTACTTTATATTTTAGTTTATTAGATTCTATAACAAAATGATTATCTATTTATAATCTTTATAGTACTAATTTAAGAAGTAAAATATAAAAGATTATATCGTATTTTATAGTATTATGTAATAATGGTTTATAATTAATATTAGAAATCTTCTTATTAATCTTAAATAGTCTAAGCGTTTATAATATAATTTATTACTTAGTTATTTAGTCTTGATATTTTATTATATAAGGTAGATACTATCTCCATTCTTTAGAGGTAATTCTTCAACTCCTTTCTTATTAGTATACTTATATATTTATTTATATCTAAATTCGTAGTTCTTAGGGAGTTCGTGTTATACCTCTCCAATTATATTAATTTCTATTATAGCTTTAAGTACTACTAGGCTTTATTATAGCTCTCTATAAGTAGTTAGGTCAAGTCTATAATTAAGATATAATAGGAATTCGTTTATACTTTCTCCTATTATATTATTATAGGTAAATTAGGCTATTAATAGTAATAATACCTAATTATCTTAGTTATAGTTAATATAATAATATAAGTAGATTTCTAAAATCTAATTAATTTATTTAGTCTATCTAGTAACTTATAGATAGAAAGTGGTATAGAGTTTATAAGTAGATCTAAGGTATAGGATTAGGGATCTTTAAAGCTTTAAAGTAAATAACTTATCCCTATTTAATATAATTTCTATTTGTATTTTATATTAACTAATAATAAGTTTAAGAAATATATGACTAAGGTCTTTATTAGTCCTAAATTCTATATAAGGGATAATGTAGGTATATCTTATAAGTTAGTTTATAATTATTAAAATGTTATTATACTTAGTTTTGGTTATTAGTTCCCCTAACTTAGGGAGTTGAATAATGAAGTTAAATAAGATTAATTACTATATTACCTTAGGGATAAGTAGTGATTAAATCTTACTATAGGGTTAATATTAACTTAGTTTACTTTAAATATAGATTTTATAGTCTTTAATAGCGTTTACTACTTCCTATCTTATAGTAGTCTTATTATAATATTATTAAATATGTTTCTATATCTAAGTAATGCCTTAGTATTTATATATAGGTACTAAGTATACCTTCCTAATAGTTTAGGGGTTATTTATTTAGTTATACTAGTACTAACCTTCCTAGCTGTCATTAGAAGTTTTATAGCTTGTATAAGGTTTCTAATCTTATTTTATTTTAAAATAACTTAAGTTATATTATTACCTAGTTATTAGTTAAGAGCGTTAGCTCTACTATTTATATTCCCTTTCTTATAGATAATTGTAAAGTTAAACTTAGATAGAGATTCTAACTATTTTACTTATTATTTATTAAGTATTTCTAAAGTAATAAAATATAAGAGATTCTTAATTAGGTGTTTAGTTTCTAATAGTTAGGGTCTCTTTCCTTTAAAACCTTCAATAATTACTATAAGTTCTTTATTATAAATCTAGTAGTTAAGTTCTAATCTGCTAAACCTTTTTAATATAAAGGTAACTAGTTATAATTAGTTATTATTATTATATTATCTAAGTTATATACTTATAGCGAAGTCTAAGGTATTAGAAGTAAGGTCGAATAGTTTCTTAGGGTCTAGTATAGAAAGTATAATATCTTCCTCTACTAGTTACTTAATCTTATTAAAATCTTATTAATATTCCTCGGTTTATTGAGATATATTATCTTTCTTAATATGGTCCTAAGGGTTTTCATTAACTTCTACATAGGTTTTGATAGGTATTAATAGAAGTAGGTATAAACTATCTCATCTTAGGCTATAAGTAGTTATATATAATATATCTAGTTTAGTTATAATTAAAGTATTACAACTCTTCCTATTATCTTTAGTAGCTATACTAAGGTCTATAGGTTTGCTATAATATCTATAAGTAGTAATATACTAAGCTACCTTGGGGTTATATTATAAGTTGTTCGTTTATTAATTATTACTATTCTAATACTAGGTATATAGCTATTACTAAAGCTTTTATTCTTAGTTAGAAACAGGTTATTATTCTCCTTTTCCCTTATTTTATTTATATAATTAGTTATTAATCTTAATTATAAGTTCTATATACTAGAGGAAGTTATTAAGCCTATTAACCTTACTAATTCTATTTTTAATTTTATTCTTAAGGTTAATATAGAATATAAAGATCTTATTTTTATTAGTTAAATTAAGTTATATATAAATATATTAGAACTCTATAGTATAGCCTTTAGCTAACTTAGTCTATCTAAAGCGAAATAAGTCTTATTCTATTTATTATTTCTTATCTAGGTCATAGGATAAGGATTTTAAGGTATATTTAAATCCTTAGAAGCTATTAAAAATATCTTATATCTTTATAGAATATTTATCTATTTTTTCCGTATCTAAGCATTTTTTAAGAAAGGGTTTAAACTACTAGAGAGCTTATCTTTTAAGAAAGGTTAAGGTATATCTAACTTTCTTTACTTTGCTATTAAAGTTATTATAATAGAAATGTAAATAGTTCTTAACTTGAATTAAAAATCCCTTAAGCTATCCTAAGGTATGATTAAATAGGGTAAGTAAATTATACTTAGGTTTCTTATATTTATTAATAATAATAAACTAGGTATTAACTTTATTCTAAGGTTTTTAGTTCTAGTACTTAAGGTTAATAATCTAGGCTTAGGAAGTTTAAAAGGCTTACAAAAGTTCCTTACTTAAATTAGTATTATTATTAAATAAGAATTATATTTTCCTAAAATCTTAGTTAACTCTTTAAAATTATTATTAGGTATTATTTTTATTATTAGAATTATTATATCTTATTTTAATATCTTGAAGTCCTTAAGCTATATTGCTAGTAAGCTACTATTCTAAGCCAGAAAATAAACTAGGTATAGAGTTAGTAATTAAAGGATAAGAGGATATATTATTATAATACTATTAGTAAGTATTAAAGGTTAACTTATTAAATAAGGATAATTAAAGTATTATAGGTAGCTATTTAATCATAGGCTTACTCTTAATAGATGCTAAGGAATAATATATAATAATAATATTATCTTATTAATCTATATTAGTAGTTTTGATTAGGGGTTAATACTTATAGCTTTTATAAGAGGGGATATATAATATAAGATAAGCTAAGAGTACCCTAGCGATAATTATAAAGTTAATTACTAAAGAGCTATAGAAGTCTATCCTTAAGCCAGGCTTAAGTCTATCCTATATATAAGTCCTAAATAGGTCTCTTTATTAGGATTTATTCCAAATTAATTCAATCCTAAACAATCCTTCTTCTTATGGTTCTTATTAGATTATTTTAATCTAATATAATTCCTTCTTATCTTATTATTATATAACTTATACTATAGTTCTTCTATACTAAGCGAGCCTTAGTTAACCTATATATAAAGGTTTCCTAGGCGCTAGTAGTGCCTGCTGGGCTACCTTAGTCTATATACTTCTAACGGGTCGTAATATATAGCTATTAAAATAAGACTAGATATAGCCTTTACTATAAGCTAACTTACTTGTTTTAATTATAATCTAAGCGATAAATATAAATAAGTAGTAAATCGAGTACTTATTTATTCAAATAATATAAAAGACCTCTATCTTAAGTCTAGTATAGATAAGAGAACTACTAAAGATAGCTTAATTATCGCTTTAAACACTAGTTTTGCTAATACCTTAGTGGATTATAAAAGCTTATAAGTATTTATAATGAATCTCTATAGAGGAGTTGTTAGTTAAAGGGTAAATAAGTAGGATATAATAACTATACTAACGATAGAGGCTAAACTACTAGCCTTATCCTAAATAGCAAAAAGAGGATTATTCGCAAGCTATTTAATTACAAAGCTTTGAGATTATTAAGCCTTATATTAAAGGTTAAGATCTAATTAATAATAAATAAATAATTAACCTAGTTATAAAAGAACTAGAGCGCTTAAGATTATAACTTTTCTGTATATAAATTTATAATTATTAGCTACGATAGGAAGGTAAAAAAGCTAAATTAAAGTTAAATATAACCTATTAGTAGAGCTTATAGTAAATAGACTTACAAAGTCTCTCTAATAATAGAAATATATAAATTTTATTAAATATATAAATCTAGTAGAGAAAAATAATAATAATATTAGAATTAGTTAGGTTAACAAGCAATTATTAGAAGACCTTACTAGGTATTTATAAGACTAACTCATAAAGTGGGTTATAAGATATTAATAAATATCCACCTATTCGCAGATTAACGACTTCATTTGTAAGCACTACTTATTATTATTAACCTCAGAGTATACGAACTTAATAAGAAAGGGGAATATAATCACGAGGGGAAAGAAACCAGTCTTAAACCCTATATACTAGGGTCGATAAGATATTATTAGGTTATTATATTATCGTCTCGCCCTTTAAGTAGCAAAAGCTATTACATAGCCTAACAGAGGTATGCTCTACTAAAGACAAGGAGTTAATATAGAGCAAAAGCCTCTTATATACGCTTAATTATTAATATCGAAGGAAATATCACGAATCCTTATACTACGTATACTAATTTACCTATAAAAGATATAACGAGAGTTATGATAACCTCTACTTTAATAATAATTAATAGCAAAGATCGTAAGGTGCCTTAGGACTTAAGGCAATATCCCCGATAACGATAACGACAATACAGAGGAGATAACGAGCATATAATTAGGTTATACACACCAATATACTTATAACGAGGAAGAATAATAGAGATTAATAATAATATCTAAATCCGAATAACGGTCTAAAGACCTTAGTAAATAGGCATATAGACTATATATACTATTTAATAATGTTTAGCAAAGTCTAAATAGCCTTTTTAGAGAAGGTGTATTAAATATTATATGAAGTTCTATACCTATAATAATAATACGGGAAGTTCCTTAGCTATAATATATATATATAAAGCTTAGAATCCCCTTACCTGAAACTGCGGGGAAGAACCTAACGATAATATCAATATATCATGCACTGCAAATAAGTCTACTAAATCCAACAGAATGAGGCTTATACTCTATAATAACTTAGCTTATTCGCTAGGTTTTTATTTAGTAGATTGAATCCTTTAGAAATTAGATAATAAAGTATATAATTAATATTAAAATAGTACTTATTATTATATAGGAGTTAGAGGATATTAAGTATAATAGTATAAGGAATATAGAGCCTCTCTATATTATTAAAGTTAATAGAAAAGGAGATTATTATAAAGGATCTATAGTTATACTTAAAAACGCTGGGGGTAGCAACCTTTAGCTATAGCGCGGCGTTCCTTCTTAAGGGTAATATAGGGTATAACTATTTAATAGCGCTTAGTATTATTTTTAGTAATACTATAGAGGATAGCGCTATACTAGCTATTATTAATATAGGATTTTCTAAGCTAGGTAGAAAGTTCTATATTAAGATAGATAATAATCTCTATAGTAAGTCCTATAGTCTTAGTATTAATAAACCTAGCGAAGTCGGGTAGGCTATAATAAGTTATATACTTAGCAATACTATTATTAATATCTATAAGTTTATTAAAGTTAGGGAAAGGTACGGCCTAGCTAGATTATTAGAGGAGTAATAGCTAGGAGAGGGTATTAGGAACGACGTTTAGTTTCCCCTAGTACATACGTAATTTAGAGGTAGAACTAAGAAAGGTAATTAGCTATATTAATAAGCTTTAAGTTCGCCTTTATAAGGTTAGGTATATAGAGAGAGGTATATATAAGGATACTATATATAGTAGCGTAATTAGTAAGAATATTAATAAGTTAATAATTAGACTAGATGAGCTTATAGAGCTTCTAAATAGCTTATATAACGCTAGCTACTTCTAACTTAGTATCTTAGAACCGCTACTTAGTAGGTATAGTAACCTAGGAGAGGAATAAAATAGGGTATATATTAGTTATCTACAGAGTAATAAGGTTAATCTTATTATTATTAAGCTTACCCTCTAGCTAGAAGACTATTATTCTAAAGCCGCCCTTATATATATCCAGCTTAATAGAATAAAGAGCTTCTTAATAAGGTTATAATAATACCTAGCTACCTAGTAGTAGAGGTTCTTCTATAGGGCGTTCTATAACTTAACTTCCTCCTCTATAAGCTTAAAGATAACTTTAGAAAGGTAATAGGCCTAAGTTTACTTAGCTACGCCTTATATTAGGTTATCTTTACTATAGGGAAGGGTAGAGAGTACTATCTTATAGTAGTTAGGAGGTGCTATAATAATATTAAACTATAATATATTATAATAGAGCTAACCTACTATACTAAGATATCTCTTAAGGTTGTAGAGGTTACTTAGAAAGGCAAGTTACTTAAAAGCTTTAATATAGTTCTTAGTTTATAAGACACTAGTAGAATCTATAATATAGCTAAGAAGCTAAATTGAGGTAAACCTAGTAAATAAATTCTTAGTAGAAATATAGAAGTAGCTAGCTTAAAGAAGCCAGAGGGTTATTTTAATATATTAGAGATAGTCCTTAATAATATTACTAAAGATTATTATATTATTAATATAAGCCTAGATAATACTATAGTAGTTATAGAATAGGTTATTTATAAAGCGTTATATATAGGCTAGGGAGTTTTTAAACCCTATCAGGATAATATTAGAAACTTTAATACTATAGGTTAGGATAATAGCTATGTAATTAGAATACTTATAATATATAGGTAGCTAGTAAAAGAAGCTAGTAGTATTAAGTATTATTACTTATCCCTTCCCCTGGAGGTAGTTAAGGATATTATCCTAGTCTAGGAGGTAGTGTATATTCGAGAGAGTTACCTTATTTAGGGGGCGAGGGTTAATAATCAAGCAGCCCTTCCTAACTCCTTAGATAACGCGCTATATAATAAACAAGTGGTATATAGTTAGGATTAACCTTATTATAAAAGATATCTTACCCTTAGTATAAAAGCTATCTAACTTATTATAAGCAAGCTTAGTATCTTTAGTCTATAGGGGAAAGGGATAGGAGGCCTTAGCCTAGTATTACTACTTATTAATAAAATTAATATATATACCCTCCTTATTTAGTATTAGTATAATACTATAGTTCTAAAATATATTATAATAGTTAAAGTCTACTTTTAAGTAGATAGGAACAGTAGGATTAGTATTATAAGTCTTGACGCTAGTAATAGATATTACAATAGGTATACTAGCTAGTTAGGAGATATTATAAGAGGGAACCTCTATAGAGCTCTCTTCCGTTACTGAGGGGTAATAAGATATAGCTATATAGTACATATTCTTAGTTATAATAGAAAGGGCCCTAAAGTAGCTAGTAAAGAGACTATCTATATTAGCCTAGTTTATAAAGTTAGCGCTCTCTATCCTATTATAGGGGGTAATAATACCTACTTATATCCCCTTAGGGATTATTAGTAATATAGGAGAGGAGTTCTATAATAGAACTAGCTATAGTATATTATTAGTAATAAAACTATTAATAGTAAATAGAGTCTATAAATAGAAACGCTATAGTTAGTTATAGTTACTAGAGGTAAGGGAAGCTAGAGGGTTAGTATAGTAGACTATAGTAAAGACGGATTTATCAGGAGGGATAACTATTAGCTAAGCGAGGTTAACTACCCTAATAGTAAGTAACACCCGCTTATAGGTTTTATTAGTAGCTACATTATATATAGAGCGGAAATTTACTATTCCCTTATTAAAGTTAATAAGTAAGCTATAGTCTTTATAGAAGGGTATATTAAGGAGTAGATTTATACTAAAGGAGTCTATAACTCTAGTAGTAATAATAATATAAGCCTGTATAGGGGTTCTACTAAGTATACCCGGGAGGTAGAAGTTAAGGGTAGCCTCCTTAGTAACTTTAAATAAAGAATTAATAGCCTCTATATAATACATATTAATAGGGCGTAAGTAAACTTTACAAATAAAGCGGTTTATTTATTATTAATTGACAAGGGTAATAGAGGTACTTATATTAGTATAAACTTCCTGTATTATTCTATTAATATCTATAGATATATAGAGGTATAGATAAGTCTACTAGTAGAGGCGAGTGCTCTTATGTAGCTTAGGAGAAGTATTAATAACCTAACCTAATTTAAGAGTAAAGTTAGTGCTACTATTAGGAATAGCTGCGGTAGTAGTAGTTATAAGCCCTATAAAAAGGGCGCTTTAAGCCTTATTAGGGTCTAGGGCGTCCTAAGACTTCTAGATAAGGTTATCCTAAGTAGGTTAGTTATTAGTCTCTATAGCTAAGTTAGGGGGCGCTCCTGGGCTAGGGTTACTAGCGCTTATTTACTAGCGCTTATTTACCCTACCTATAACTAGAGGTTATCTAATAAGTTAGGTTATTTATAACTATTATTAAGCTTATAGCTATTATTTACTAAGTAGTTAATAATAATTTCAGGGTTAGTATCCTTAAAGACCTAGTATATCTAATTATTATAATAATACTATGCTATTCTCTTTAAGTAAGTAAAGCGATATAGATAGTTCTAGGGCTTATAAGCGTTATAGTACTCCCCTAGGCTAGGGTAGTTAGTCGTAGGCTTATAGTTAGATCGAGGAAAAGTATCCCTATAGTTATAAGGGCGTCCTAGGTAGAAGCCCCTACGATCCCTATTCTAAGAAGGCTACTAGTCCTGCTATTATAAGTCCTAGAATAGTTATTAGTAGCCCTAGTATATAGATTTCTCCTAGTCCCCTAGGGGATAAGCGAGGTAAGCTATTACTCCTAAAGGGAACGAGGTATTAGTATAATATATTATATAGCGTTTCGTATTTATAAGAGAGAGGTATATATCTATAATATTTATTATATTAGGTTTATAGAGAAAGCGCTAGAGTTCCAGGTTAAGAGACTAGTAGAAGATTATAAATTACTAATAGCCGATAATTAATCCCTTTACCCTTATATACTTAAAGGCTTCCTAGTGTATAGAGCTTAATATTATTATTACTATTTATCTAGTTTAGAGTAAACCTATACTCCTAGAGCTAAGCCTAGGCCTTAGTAATAATAGGTATAAAGGTCTATTAAATAATATCATATAGCATAAGAAAGGTATAAGCCTAGTAATAGCACCTCTTAGTATTAATAAGGAGGTATATCTATTAGGATAGGATAGAGCCTTAGAGAAGAGTCTCTTATTAGGAGGTAATAGCTATATAGTAATAGGGAAACTTAGCTAAGGTAGTAAGCTAGGAGAGCTAGAGGTTTACCTTATAGTAATATATAACTCTATAGTTATAGAAAGTAGGCTCCTTTTTATATCATAAAGTAAGGGCGTCTAGCTAGAATATGCTATAGTCTTATATAACCTAAGGTAATAAGATTATAAGTATAATTAGTAGGGAGGTAGAGAGGCCCTATGCTATTACTAGGCCAAGAACGTTCCTTAGGAGGTTTATTATATCTTAGAGGGCTTTAGTAGTGCTATTATTCTTATACTATAGAGTTATAGCTCCTTATAGCTATTAGGAAATACTTAATATTAGTAAATTATAACTGGGGTTGCCTTATAGTTAGTAGATCGGTAGGGTAGAATTAGGTCTTATTACTCATAAGCCTAAGGGGGCTACTATATAAGTAGTATTCCCTATAGGACTATAAGAATTATTAGCTAGGGGGTAATATAAGGAGTTAGTAAGATATAATAATAATATAGGCTACTAACTCGTAGTTAGGGGTTTTAATAATACCCTAAAGAGTATATAAGGTCCTAGCTTAACTAGTGCTTCTAGTTCTTATAGTAGCTATATCAGTAGAGGAGGCATAGTTTATATCTGCGCGCTAGTAAAGATAATCTATTTATTATTATATATCTAGACCTCCTTAGGGCTAAAATTACTAAATACGCTATTAAAAATAGGTTACTTATAGTAATAAATAAGCACTTTAGTAATACTATTAATAGTCTCCTAAAGGTTATATATATCTATAGTCTATCTATTAATATTAAGAGTATCCTTAAGCTAGCTATTATTAAGAGACAATTTTAGGTATTACTAAGTTGAGCTAGTATCCTAATATATACTTCCTAAAGCTACTATATTATAAAAAACGCCTAGCTAAGGGTGTTAATAACCTTATTATCTAGAAATTAGTATTAGAAAACCACGACGTAGCGGGCTTTGTTATACTATACCTTAGTAAAGTAAGTAGTTAGTAATAGCAGCGTTATGATTAAAGCTAGCTAGTTTATAGTAATAGGGTCCTCTAAGCCTAAGTCCTTACTCTAGTATACTTATTATACACGCTTCTTTAAGCCTCTTATTATGTAATAATTATAATAAAAAGCATAGAGGGAGTAAAAGGCCTCGAGGGAGTAGAGAATTTAAAAAAAGAAAAACCAAAGGGTTATACTACTAGATATAACTATCTCCTTAGTATACCTACAGCTATATTAAGAGGGTAATAAGAGGTTTAGCAAAATAGTAATAAATAGAAATAATAAGGTAGTAAATAGTAATAAATATAAGTATAAGTTATTTTAATATAAAAGTCTTAGTCCCTTATATCCTATTCTACTAGTGCTATTTATAGGTAATAGACGCTATATAATAGTAACTATATGCTACTATATAGTAATAGTATAGCTTCCTAAAGTATCTAGATCTGATAATTATAAAGTCTAGTCTATATATATGTTACGGTCAGCTATCCGACAGTAGGGTCTGCTAACAGAAGTTGGGGATTGAGACGTAGTAATAGTATACTAGGTCGTGGTTATAGGCTAATAGTAGATCAGGTCTTTAGAGACTAAGGTAATTAGTCTTAGGCTTAATAAGTAATTCGTAGTGAAAGTAGGCTGAGAGTATCTATAAGGATATTTATAAGTTAATTGCTAAAGAGCTATAGAAGTCTGACCTTAGGCCGGGCTTAAGTTATACTATATATAAGTCCCGAATAATTCCTTATCCTGCTACTAATTGCTAATTAGGTATTACTAAGCGCTTAGTAATTATTAGTAATCGCTTAGTAAGTCTTACTAAGCGCTTAGTAATCTATACTATCTGCTTAGTCTTATCTTATCGTCACGTGACTTATGCTATAGTTCTTCTATTCCAAGTGAGTCCCTATTATTCCTATGATCCTATAGTATAAATATCCTATCCTAGCCGTTTAACGCCTGAGTAGGTTAATTAACTATTATCCTTATATAACGGGTTGTAATATCAGGTCCCCTCTCTAAAGGTCTTATCCTTAAGACCTAGTATAAGTAGGTTATTAGTCCTAGGTTAGGGATCTGTTAATTGTGCTTCCTGATTTCTTTATAACGCTAATACTATATCAGGTCGCGTTATTAATAATCCTATAATCTCTACGCTTCGTTATTACTATCGTTCTCTTAATATTACTAAGAACGGTTTTAAAGTTATGCCTTATTATTGCTATTGTTCTAAAGGTTTGCGTTGCAAAATATTACCTGGTTCGCTAGTCTATGGGGAGTATATCGCTATTAGTAGCACTCGTTGTTCTTATAATGCTTCTAATAATGCGATTTATTAATATAGGTCTTATTTCTTATGTAGTTTTTTTATTTTCTTACTAACTTATTATAATAGAACGATTAATAGTAGAATCTCATTATTTAGATAATAAGGAGGAAGGAGCTGAAGAGTTATTTCGGAAGAGAATAGAGGCGCTATAAAAGGTATAGGCTAAAGTGAATAAAGTTCTTACTAAATTAGATCGTATTTATAAGGCGAAGCAGATAGTTTTTAAGAAAGGTTATAAGGAGATATTAGTAGTAGCTGAGGAAGGCGAGTCGTCCGGGGTTCCTTTTTTGGGGTCTCCTATGGTTTAGGAGGTATAATTAATAGGTAGTTTTAGCATAATTAATCTAGATGCTATCCTAGGTAACTAGAATCCTAGTACTCCGAATTTCTTATTAGGGGAGCTTTAGTTTATTTCTAGTATTCCTAGGTGAATAAATAGTTTTCTTTATTATAGTTGGTCTGCTTCTATTAGTAGTTTAGTAAGATAGTATAGATATCTGATTCGTTTATATCTACTGTTCTTCTAGACTAGTATAATAAGCGCTAGTATAGTTTCTCGTTCTTAGTATTATTACTAGTAGATCGTGAGTTCTTCTTCTATATTAGTGATATTCTTAGCTAGTTCCTATATATCGTCTTTATAACTATATCCTTTCTACTTAATAAGATATTAGTATCCTTCTAGTTCTTCTATATAGTTAAGGATTCGTTCGACTTCGTACTCTGGTTCGTTATCTTCTATAATAATAAGGTTATTTATTTATAATCCTCATAGGGCTAGTTCGAGTAATAAGATATAGAATACTAGGTAATACTTTATAGTTTCTAGGAGTTTAAGCTCGTAGTTAACTAGTGAAATTACTCGTGAAATTTTAAAAGGTCCGAGTTTTTTATAATCAAGTTTATTACTTAGTTATTTTATTTTGATATTTCGCTATATAAGATAGGCGCTATCTCCTTCTTTTAAGGTTAGTCCCTTAATTCTTTATTAGTTACTAAACCGTGCTATTTATTATTATATAAATTCGAGTTCTTTATATACGTTTTCTTAGATATCCTTGATTTATTATACTAAGGCGATAGCTTTTATTATAGCTAGGCCTATCTAGGGTTCTCTATAGATAGTTAGTTCGAATCTATAGTTAAAGTAGAAGGGGGATTCCTTAGTACTTTCTCTAATTACGCTATTATATGCGAATTAAGCGACTAGGAGTAATATAACCTAATTATCTTAGTTATAATTAATATAAGCGCGGAGGTAGGTTTCAAGGATTTAGTTAATCCGTTCTATTTATCCATCGGTCTGCAGGTGAAATGTAGTAGATATTGCTTATTTAATACCGAGTTATAATATAATTAAGTTCTAAAACTTAGAGGTGAAGATCTTATCTCTATCTAATACGATTTCCTTAGGTATACTATAATTAGTGATAATATACTTAATAAAGGTATAGGCGTATTCTTTAGCGTTGCTTGCTTCTTTATATAGGATAAAGTAGGCGTACTTCGTGAGTTAGTCTATAATAACGAGAATGCTATCAAAGTATACTCCTATAAGGGGTTCTTAAGACTTTAGTAGTTTAATAATAAAGTCGAGGGATATAGATTGCTAAGCTACTTATAGCATAGGCAAAGGTTATAGTATGCTATATAGCTAGTATCGAGTAGGTTTGCTTTTGAAGCAGACTTCATAGTCTCTGGTTGCCTTTGCTACACGTTCTCTACTAATCGTTCTTCTATATTATTATTATAGTTATTTCTAGGTTTTTATAATTCCTTAGTAACTATATATAGGATAGGCATAAAACTCCATAATTACTTCGTTATCTAGTTCACTAGTCAGGCTAGTACTAGATCGTCTAGCTATTATTAAGAGTTTAGTTACTAGTATTAGGTCTTTATTATTATTTCCTTTAAGGATTACCTAGGTTTCTTCTAGTATTAGGATATTATAGTCCGGTTATTAGCTAAGAGCGTTAGCTCTACTATTATCTAATCCTTTGTAGTAAATAATTCGAAAATTAAATTCTAATAAGAATTCTAACTATCTAACTTATTATTTATTTAATACTTTCGAGGTAGTGAAGTGCGAAAGGTTCTTATAATCTGAGTATATAAGTACTTCGTGGATAGTTCCTAAGAGTTCAGGTCTCTATTCCTTAAAAGCTTTAATAATTACTATTAGTTCTTTATCATAGATCTAGTAGTTAAGTTCAGGTCTATGCAGTTTGCGAGAGAAGAAGGTATATAGGTATAGTTATTCTTCTGAATCTTATTAGGATAGTTATGCTCTAATTATATAGTTAGATATATCTAGTTCTACTTCGAATTATCTCGTTAGATCTAGAATAATTAGGACGGGTTCGCTAGCAATAAGGTCCTTGATTTTCTAAAATGCTATCTATTGTAGTTCTTCCTATATAAAAGGGGTATCTTTATAGCTAAGGCTAGTAAGAGCTATATTAATCTTACTATAGTTTTTAATAAATTTTCAGTAGAAGTTAATAAATCCTAGGAATCCTTAGATTTCCTTAAGATTATTAGATACTAGCTATTCTTTAATAGCTTTAACTTTATTTTCTAATATATAGACTTTTCTAGGGGTAATAGTAAATCCGAGGTATTCTACCTTCTAGGTGTGGAATTCGCTCTTTTCTGGTTTAACTAGGAGCTTAGCTTCCTAAAGAGCTTATAAGATATGATATATATCTTCCTTATATTTCTCAAGTATTAGCGAAAAGATAAGAATATCGTTAAGGTAAACTACTATATAAATATCGATATACTTATATAAGACGTAGTTAATTATGTTTTAGAAAGTTGCAGGGGCGTTAGTAAGACCGAATAGTATAACGAGGTATTTGAAATATCCTTTCTATATTCTAAAGGCGGTCTTCTATTCTTCTCCTTCTTTTATTCTAATTAGGTTATAAGCTCCTTTAAGGTTAAGAGCTATAAACTAGTTAGCTCCGTAGAGGAGTTGTCTTATTTCGTTAATAAGTAGTAGTAGGTAGCGATTCTTAATTATTATTTCGTTAAGCATATAATAGTCGACGCATAGTTATAGTTTTCTATTCTTCTTTAGTATAAATAGGATTAGGCTTCCTGCTAGCGATATTAAAGGTCTAATATAACCTTTCTTCAGGTTTTCTTCGAGATACTTATCTAGGGCTTCTATTTCTATTAGATTAAGTCTATAGATCTTATTAAATCGTGGTTCCTTCCCTTCCTTAAGGGGAATTTCGTGGTTAAAACTAGTATATTCAGGCAGTCTAGTCTCTAACTTAGCTGCGAAGAGTTTCTTATAAACTCTATATTCTTCTAGAATAGATAGAAGTAGATCGTTCTTTCGTTTAAGATCCTTTATTATTAATAGTTATAACGCAGCTTCTCTTACCTTGAGGTAGTAGATATATCGTTTTGCTACTCCTTATTATATTAATTCGTTTAAAGCCTGATTCTAATAGAGCTACTTAGGGACTAAACCGTCGTAGTCCTAATAGAGTTAGCCTTTTCTCTAATCTATCCGTAGGTTATTCGTTTATAGCTAGGGTAATCCTAGTACTATATTATACGTTCCTATATTAGTAATATCGAATTAGATTCTTTCTTTCCGATCTAGATAGCTTATCTCAAGGGGCATAGTCTCGTTATAGATAGTACCTCCTTCGTACTTAAATTCTTCTCCTTTTGCTATATATAGGCGGTATAGTTATTCTTTTCCTCCCTATTATATTCTTAGCCTATTAATAGCTCGGGGGGTAATATAGTTAGCTTTAGCTCTGCTATCGATTAGCGCGAGCGTTATTTGCTAGTTAATAGTAACTTCTAGTTTAATATTATCCTTATATCCTTATAATATCTAGTAGATAGATCTTTTGCCTATTACCTATTATAATCCTTCTTTAGTAAGCGAGTCTAGTTTTTTAACTACTCGAATAGTTCGGGGCGAGTAATCTGTTTTCCTTCTTATCTTGCCTTCGTGAGGTTATTCTCATAGATCTTAACTTATAGGGGGCTAGGTCTATTCTTTGTAATTCTCTAGGCACGTGCTTTTTCTTAATAGTATACTTAGTACTTATCTTATTAATATTTATCCTATTTTATTATATCGTTATATTAATATCTTATAGGAAATTATAAGCTAAGTCTAAAGATTGCAAGGTTATCTTTAAATAATATTATAGTCTATCTAACTATAACGGATATCAAGTAGACTTCTCGAATAGGTTTATTATTATATCTTCTAGGGTAGAATTAGTAATTATACTTTTCTCCTATATATTCTTTATACTTATTATAGAAGTATTAAGGCTAAAAGAGGGTTTAGTAAAGTCGATAGTTGCTTCTTAGTGCAGGGTAGTCTCCTATATATAGTTTAGGAATATAGTTCTATTCTCATTAGTTTGCTAGAGTACTATAGAAGTACTATTATTACTAGTCTTAAAATATATTTACTTCTTAATACTATAGAAGTTACTTAGTCTTATCTTCTTAATTATTAGGTTCCTCTTTAGAGCTAGAGTTATTTATACTAGGGGTATGCCTATAGGTAATCTCTACCTAAGCATATTATCGGGTAATATTACGAGGTTTATCCGAGTTATAAGGTGAACTTTCGCCTTCTCCGAAAATCTAGTTGCTAGTTATACTAAGAAGTTATTATTCTATTAGCAGGTCGTGCTAATATTCTAGTTCTTTATTAGATTCTTCTTCGACTTATTTCTTAAGTTCTTAATTAATTTATTCGATCTAAGCAGGGTTTTTATATACGTTCTTTCGTCGTTCTATATATATAAGCATAGCTCTTAGTTATCTCTCCTATATAGAGTTATAGGGTTCGTCTTAGATTCGTTCTAGGTATGCGAGTTTAGCTAACTAAAGGCGTGCAAGCTTCTATTTATTATCGTTCTCTAGTTCCTAGTTATATATAATAGGGGATATGCTAACGGGTTATTAGATCCGTAGCATCTCGTTAAGCTATTCTCTAGGCTTTCTAGTTATTTTATTAATATATATTATTACTAGAGTCTTAGGGTGAGTATCCGAGGCGGTTATATTATATCCGGATCGTCCGGAGTTATTATCCCTTAGGTAGTGACCTGATATTTCTTTGTCTCTAAGGTGGATTTAATAGTTATTATTATAGCACCCGGTCTATAATAGTAATATATAGGGGGTTTTGAGATCGTGTTAACTTATCGTGGTCTCTCTATCACAGGCTTCTAAGGAAGCTTCTTAGGTTATATATAGTCTTTAGCAACGTGACCTTATTTATTATAGTTCTAGCATTTGGGGTTCTAGGGCTTCTTATCGTTAGGCTTAGTTATTATACTGAGATCCATAGGTCCGCTATGTTATCTATAGGCAGTACTTTATCGGGTATTATTCTAGTTATTATAGGGCTTGTTATTATTTCGTTAATTATTAAACTTATGTTGAGGCTACTACTAGTACTTGCGTCCTGAGTTAGGTCCTTATCGTTTCTCGCCTTTTTCCTTATAGCGTTTGAATAATCGATTATTAATCTTAATTACGAGTTCGGCATATTAGAGGAAGTCGTTAGAGCAGTTAACCTTAATAATCTCGTCTTTAACTTCATCCTTAAGTCCTTAGTAGAATATAAAGATTTTAGTTTCCTTAGTAAGGTCGAGTTAGATACTTAGTTATCTAAAAGTAATAGCGAATTCTTTAGTAGATTTAGTTTATCGAAGTTATAATAGTTTGCGCTTAGCTTATTACTTCTTATCGGGGTCTTAGAAGAGCAAGTAGAGAGTATCTTTAAATCCTTAGAAACTACTATATATATTACGAGCTTTTATAGAGCATTTATCCAGGGTTTTATACTTAAGGAATTCTTCTTAGATAGGTTCGAACTATTTAAGGGCTCGTCCTCTAAGGTAGGTAGCTATATAGACTACCTTTTCGGTTTAATTAGTAAAATCACTATAATAGAAATTCTAATAGTTCTTAACTTAAATCAGAAATCCTTTGAGATATCTAGGAGTGCTATTATAAGTTATTAGGAGGCTAAGCTTAAGCTTTTATTATCCTCCGGTAGGGGTTGTAATAATATTAGCAGCAGTACGTAGGGTTCTGATTTCCTTCTATAGTTCTATTAGTATTGCTATTCTATCCCCTTAGATAGATAACTTCGTTCTCTAGGTTTATGATATACTAAGGGCTATTTCCTAGTTACTATATTATTCTTTTAAGGCTCTAGAGTTCTATAGCGGTTTTATTATATATAGTCTAGATTTTAGTAACGTTATTATCTCCTTTCTTAACTCTAGTTTGGAGTTGGTTATAAGTATCTTTCTTTAGGGTTACCTCGTTATTAGAGTGTATAGCTATAGGGGCTCCTTTAAGTTCTTTAGCTAGGTTTCGGACTACTTACTAGGAAGAAGAGGAGGTTCTAGGAGTAAGTAACTTAATAGAGGTACGAGAAGATATCTTATCTATACTATTTAGTAGTCTTAATAATTAACTTACTAAATAGGAGTAATTAAAGTATTATAATTAGCTATCTAATAGTAGGGTCTACTAATAGAAGTTGGGGATTAAGATATAGTAATAGTATACTAGGTCGTAGTCGTAGGCTAATAATAGATCAGGTCTTTAGAAACTAAGGTAATCAGTCTTAGGCTTAATAAGTAATTCGTAGTAAAGGTAGGCTGAGAGTATCTATAAGGATATTTATAAGTTAATTGCTAAAGAGCTATAGAAGTCTGACCTTAGGCCGGGCTTAAGTTATACTATATATAAGTCCCGAATAATTCCTTATCCTACTACTAATTACTAATTAGGTACTACTAAGCGCTTAGTAATTATTAGTAATCGCTTAGTAAGTCTTACTAAGCGCTTAGTAATCTATACTATCTGCTTAGTCTTATCTTATCGTTACGTGACTTATGCTATAGTTCTTCTATTCCAAGTGAGTCCCTATTATTCCCGTGATCCTGTAGTATAAATGTCCTGTCCTAGCCGTTTGACGCCCGAGTGGGTCGGTCGACTGTTATCCTTGCATGACGGGTTGTAACAATATATTAAGGCCTTACTTATTAGTAAAGATATAACTATAGACTTATCTAAGCCTATAGATAATAATAATATCAATCTAAATAATAAGGCTCTTATCTATATATAACTATTTAATAACGATAGGCCTGTAAGGGTTATAAAGAATAATATAATAGCTTTTAAAGCTTAGAAATATCTTAAAGACCTATATAAGCCTATAGGGTTTACTAACGAGTTCCTAACTTATAAAGAGTTATTTAATACTACTTTAAGTAATTTTAACCCTATAGAAGGATACATATATAGAATAAAGGAACTTATAGATAACCTATTATATAATAAGCTTAAATTGCCTAACTAGGTAGTTATAGTAGATATGTTAAATAGCCTAGATGAGAACTATAATAGTTTTATTACTACTATTACTTAAGGTTAGGGCTAATAAGGATACCTATACGCTTAATAGTCTATTTTCTAATGTATTAGACGAGTTAAGACGTAAGGATAAAGCAGTAAACTTTACTACTAAAAGTAATAATGAAAGCAATAATAAAAATAATAATAAACATAAGGTTAATAAAAGACCTTGGAAAAAACAAAAGGGTCTTTACTATAAAAACTGCAAGAAAACTAGCTATACTAAGGATAACTATGCCTTTCTATATCCTAAAAAGGCCCTAGCATAGTGGAATAAATCTAATAATACAAATAACAAAAGTAATAATAATAAAAATAATAAACATTCTACTTCTACTACTTAGGAAATTAATATAACTACCTCATGGTTTATAGAAGAAGATTGAAACGATAAAAATACTTTAATAACCCCCTATATATCTATAGATCAAAATGTTGATTAAAACGTTGATCTTATGGATCTTAACGATTCTAATGAAAATTAGGTATTTACAAACGTAAATATATCCTATAATAAGAATATAACTAACCTTAGGTATTTTGATTTAATAGAGTATTTTAACTAAGGAAAGGGATTTGGGATTAAGGCGTTATAACTAAATTAATACTATGTTTTATATCAATACTGGTGCTACTATATATATGGTCAAAAACACACTCTTTTATATAATAAAAAGTCTCTAAATACCTCTATAAAGTGGGTTAAAGCGAATTAGCTTACTTGTAATATAAGGGGAGATTTGGATATTTTCCCTAATAATAATAAAATAACATTAAAAGACGTTTATTATATACCTAAACTAGGTATTAACTTACTCAGTTAAGGTCGTCTTAATAACAAAGGTATAGCCTTTATTATTAAGCAGAAACCTATTTTATACAATATATATAAAGATCGTATTATAGCTACGGGTTATAAGCTTAATAACCTCTATCTCTTTAAAGTACCCTTGAATCAGGGTTATAAACCCCCTTTAAATAAGAGGAATAAGAGGAATAATAATAATAATAATAATAATAAAATAAGCTTGAAAGATATATAAAGTAATTAAAAGATATTATCTAAATTAGGTATAAATTTACTAATAAAATACTAAGAAATAAGGTATAGTATTATTAAGGTACTAACAATAATAATATATAAATAATACTAAAGTCCGCTATACTCCTCTCCTCTACGCTCTACTCCATAGTCCTCCTATGATGGGCCCGTGCGCTAAAGGGGACTTTTCGAAGGCTGCGCAGCCAAGTCTATCTTATCCTATCCTAGTAATTACCTAGAATAAGGAGAGAAGGATATCTAGGATTTATATATAAGATAGACTTAAGCCTAGCTTAAAGATAAACTTCTATAGCTCTTTAGTAATTAACTTTATAATTATCCCTAGGATACTCTTAGCTTATCTTATACTATATATTACCTTATAAGGATTATTACTAATTACTATAGCTCCTAACCGCTAATTCAACCTAGTAATATAGACTAGTAAGATAATATTATTATTATATATTATCCCTTAGCTTTTATTAGTAGAAGCTCTACTATTAGATAGCTAAGTATAACCTATAACCCTATAACCCTGTAACTACTAATCTATCCCATAAAGGTTCTATAATATCGCGCATTCACGTCGATTAGCCTTCATAAGAGGGAACAGTTAAGCTATTATAGTTATAATTAGCATAGACTATAGAGGCAGGTTAGTTAGTTCAATGCGATAGGAGAAGACTGAAATATTAATAGAAAGATAGTGCACGGTAGCTGCTAGCCCTTCACCTAGTGAATCACCGAGATTTTATCTAGGCACGCAGGTACCTACCTTACCTACCTTACCCACGGAAGGTAATAACGATAAAAGGCAGTCGCGTGCCTACCTATGATGCAACTTCCTTATCACAAACGGTGCAGCTCCTTCCTGCATTAGCTGAGGAAGCCCCCCTCCTAACCTAGCTTTCTAAGTCGGCAGGCAACTTCCTCTCATTATCACACCTCGACCTTGCCTCTACTGCATGCGGCTCCTTCCTGCCCGCCCGCCACAAGCCGCCCGTCCCAAGACCCGTCAGCAAAAACAACGTCATCTGTCTCGATTTCCTATACTTCTTATCCCCCGCATAATATGATGCCTTTCTCGGGGTTTTCGTCCGCAATCCCACTACATCGCCTATGGTTAGGTGGGTCAACTTTGAGAAGGCGATAGCCGCCTTCATCACAGCGTGCGAAGAGCACAAGACCGACATCGCTCAACGCCTCGCCGCCTTGGAAGCAACGTACAGCCACGCTGTCGACATCGCCGACCTCCGACATCAGCTTCCCCCAGAAGCCCGCGACTTCATCCTCTCCACCTCCCCTGATTCGACCCCCTCTCTCGCTAGCGACGTTCGCCCAAAGCTGCAAAGAGCTTGCAAGAACTGGGCAATCTCTACCAGGACAGCACTCTTCCACCTGCAGACCGACACACAACACGGCCGCGCTTTTTATCAGTCCCTAGCTACTCTTAGCCAAATCGAGGCTGAGTAGGATCACGCCTTGGATCGGTTGATTGATGCAGCCAATCAAAGGCGCAACAACCCTGACCTTCCCGCCAATCTGAGACGGCTGGCAAAGCAAGCGGGTATTGTCAAGGCAGACATCGACAAAGTGATTTCGCTGAGGAAGAGGGAGCTCGACAACCACGACACCAGCTACATCCCCAACACCCCCGACACCCTCGACACTATCAACACCCCCGAAGTCCCTCGCAAAACTCGATCTACTGCCTTTTTTACCCTTCCAAAGTCGGCAGACGACGAATTATCCTTCTTTTCGTCGAAATCAAGAGCGGAATCAGTTGCCAGTAGCTCGGAAGCGCGGAACGGCTCCAAAAACACGTCTCAGGAACCTAACTCTGAGTTTGAGGCTGCCATTGCTGACATTGAGGCCTCGGCAGTGTTTGGCACCAATAACGTTGACGAGGACGAAGAGGAATCCGAATTCGAGCACCTGTCGGGCAATTACTCCAATCTCGACGACGAAACTTTCACTTCCGATCAAAGAGTCACTGGCGATACCGGTGCTAGCACAGCAACCACGGCTGTGATCGCAAGTCCTACTAGCGAGAGCCAGCTCTCCGACTGTGCTCAGCCCTCTGGAACTCCGCTTTCCAAAGAGTCGCACGAAAGCAACCAGCAGCAGCACGAAGGCACCGAGCCGCAGCACGACGATTCCAGCCCAGCACCTGGGGTCGTTGATTCTTCGCAAGCGCGTCAGAAACGCCCTCCCCCGTCTCCGAGCCCCTCCAACACACCTACGTCTTCCAAGCACATCCCAGCAGTTGCAGTCACCAAGCGCCCCCGTGTCGAGATGGACATCGCCGACGATAAGCTGCAGCTGCTACAGCCGACGACTGCGTTGCGAGCCAATTTCCTCAGCCAGCTGGTTGACCTTGTCTTGACTTGCACGCAGGATGTGGGTTGCATTCTATCGTCCGAGCTAGACGAGATGCGGGCAGAGGATTATGCACCCAAGGTGGGCGTTCTGGAGACCCTTCTCAACAACCGAACGATAATCCTGACTTTCGAGATTACCGGGGGGCACTGGGTACTTGCTTCTTTGGAGTTTTCCGGTATCCGCGGCCAACTTAATCAAATCAGGATCTTCGACGGATCGCCATCGCCCGCGCGAGAGGCCGAGGCTGAGCACATGATCACCTAGCTGGTGAACAAGTACCTGCCTGACGCCCGATCCGTATACGAGGAGAAGATCGTCCACATGGCCTCTATTCGCGAATCAGACGCAATACACTCAGGACTGGTGGCATTTGTTGTCTTCTTGACCACAGCCCTTGTCCAGGACCGGCCCAGCCGAATCCATGCGCCTCTGTGGCGGCATGTTGCGAGTATCTTGCTGGGTACCGACCCTGAGACTGTCGTCCGAAAGCAAGTTGAAATCCTCCCGTCGGGAGACGTTCTTCTTCCCGTGCAAGCTTTCAATAGGCCTGGCCTCTTGGCACTAGGCCAAGGCCTCAACGATCACCGACCTCAGATTATGCTGCAAGTACAAGAGCAAAACACGGCATTCAAAATGATCAAGCGCGATATTGGTCTGTCGAGAAACTTGCTGCAAAAACTTCAAGGTCAGGCAGAAAGCAGGGAGGGGCCCTTACAGAGCGAAGTGGACAAATCCCGAGCAGACCAGCGACATCGAGCGGCCATAGGCATTAGAGACGCCAGTGTGGCTGATGCTGCCGCCGCGAAGATGGCAGAACACCTCACATCACTGCAGGCGGCCCGCCAACGTGCGGGACAGGCCTTGGCCTTTATCCAGAGAGTCGAGAACGAAGCCGACAGACGGGTATCGCACCTAAAGGAAACGGCGGGGAGGTTCTTTAGCCTGGGACGACAGTGATGCAGACCAATGCGCGGTCTGCCACCTTGGGTTTTCTTGGAGAGCATGCATATGGATGAGGGCCATGGGCGCCCAATGTTTCTGTTATTGAGTTTACTAGTTACTGATGAGTGGTGCTTGGGATGATTGCTGCATGCTTTCTTGGGATTGAGGGGTTTGATCATAGATATATTTACTGGCGAGAATTAAAGACATTGTCCGCACGCTTGATGGTGTTCACGGGTGCATTTTCTGTGTTGTGCTGGTTAGCGTTCTGGACGGGGACGACCAGTTAGGTGTGCGGCGGTGCCAGCGCTTCACGCTAGTAGCTACATACTGATTTTTGCTCAGAGGCTCGGCTACTGTAGTCAACCAGCTGACGATTTTCAGCACTGAGACACCCGGCCAGGCGGGGAGTGAGGGGATTTCCGTACCATAGGAGGCAACACTCGAAAAGAACACGCTGCTGACTGCGTCCTGTGCTCGTCTGTCGACAAAAGTCACATTGCATCATCATCAAGTTGGAATCCAAAATGCCGGAATCGGTACCAACCTTAAGTGCAGCAATCCCATGTAATCTCCGTGATGGAAACGGTCTCTGGGTAGTCGGCACTCGGCAAAAATGGTCCCCGCAGAAGCCGGCGGCCATCGGGGGTGCAATTGCATAACGACGACGGAGAGACTGCAAGTGACAGCTGATACCTCCCCCAACCCCTCCTTTCGCCTTTTTTTCGCAGTCTTTGGGCTTGAAGAACACCCGAGCTGGAGATGGACACCGCTCGTTGTCCGGGGCCAGGCACTTCACGGTGTTGGGACTGGCAGGCCATGGCAGCGACTCTATCTAGGTACTTCTGACGTGGTGCAAGTCCAGTCTGACCTTCACGGCATAGGCCGCCCCGTCTCGAGGGCCACGACCATGGGTCTTGAAGAACAGTGCACACCACCCGGTCAGCCTCCTCTCACGGTCTTCTTGGCGCGGCGAGATGGCGGCGTGGGTATGTGATGCCGCAGTCTCTTGTTGGGACACTCACCACTCCGCGGGTAAGAAGGGGAGTCGTTTGTGCATCGTGGAAATTATGCGAGGTCGCCGGAACAAGACATTCAAGTCAACCTCCTTTCCGCTCGGTTAGACGCGCCAACGGACTCAGCTTCTGAGTATCGCTGAACTATCTGTGCAATCCCGAGAGCCCTCGAATCCATTCGTAGCGGAATAACATTGGAAAGGCCCCGTCTGAACAGCGTACTCGAATTAACAGGCATAATAGTGCAAATACAGCCAGCAAACTTAATAACAATACCGAATGAATCAAAACGCCTTCCAGACAAATGTCGACTTTTCTGCTACGTCCTACTCCCTCGACACACGATAATAGTGCTAGTCTTTGGCAGATATTGGACACTCGGTCTTCCCTTGCCCGCCAATGGCTTTCCTACCCATACCAAAGCAGTATCTGCAACATCAGAGCTCAACCGACTGGCTGCGGCTCGAATGAATTTCCTGGTCTCCCTGCTCGTCGACAATATCAACCACCCTGCTAGCAGAGTTGACGAAAAAGTCCACCTCGTCCAACAGCGCTCCATCGATCTACGCGGGCACCCCGAGCGCCGCGAGCCTCCGGGCCAGGCTGATAATCTCCTCCATTTTCTCATCGTCGCTCAGGTCGTGGGGCTGAACTTGTTGGTAGCTTTTTGGGTCTTCGGACTTGTAGTCGAGCATCTGGGTCTCCTTGTGGGCGGAATTACTCTCGGGCTCGAAATCAAGGGTTCGGGATTCGTCGTCGTCGGATGGTTGGCTGGTGTTGTAGAGGCCGTGAATCTGGGCATTATCCTGCCGAGACATTGGCCGTTAGCTGGGCCGCCAACACTTTGGGGATACTTACTGGACTCTGGCGTTTAGCTGGGCTGCCGGAGATCGGACTGGCGCCTCTCATGGGGGGCCAGGGAGAGGAGGCGACACTACTAGCGGTCGCATTATTGTGTCGGTCCGTCATGCTGCTTGCGGGCACCCGGCGGGTGGATATTCTCGAAATGCACACGGCAGTCTGATGCATGAACTGAGAGACTTGTTGAATTTGTGGTGTTTTCGAACAGTGACTGTTGGGATGCGGTCGCTGCGGATGATTTGTATGGTATGGCGGTGGTGCGTGGTACGTGGTGCGTGGTGCAGTGCGTATTTGGTCTGGGTCTGCGAGGGTGCGTCAAGGAATGAAGCCGCATCAAGGACCACTCCTTCCTTTGGCAGTTATATCGGATGTTCCTACCTTCGGCACAGTTTGAGTGGAACTGGAACTTGCGGTTGGCCATCACATCACGTCTATGTGCAGTCTCACCCAACCGCCGGTTTCTGCCGGTTTAACCATTCCACCGATCCCGACGCGCAGCCCGTCCTGCCCAGTAGGTCTTGACTGTCCGTTTTGCCTGTCAAGACTCTGGCATCATGTCGTGGATCAAGTCCCAATCGCTACGTTAGCAAGCCTCCGTCTTCAACGACGACGGAACTCGTTCGTGGAGTCGGCTAAGTGATAATCAGGTATTCGTTGAACAGACCGCTTCCTAGGCCCTGAATGGCTTGGCAAATGAAGTTGAAATGCCCGTCGTCAAAACGATGTGGTTCTGACAACTTGGAATGGTGACCGTCGCCTCGTTGAACGAAGTCCATCCGTGCACAAGTGTGGATACACAGGTGCAAGCACAAATTTGCATACTGAACAAGCGTTGCTAAACACCAATTCATTACAAGAAAGTCAACCTCTAGATATACTGACACTTGGCACAAACGGAATCTCCCCGAAATCCATAGTACAGGTCTCCTCCGACAGCACACCGACGACCTCAAAATGATTCCCGCGCCTGGGACAGCCACCTCCTACCACGTGAAAGAATATCCCGCAGCCGCTCAATCGATCCGCGTAGTGCACAGAAGATGGCATCATACGCTTGGCGACTCACTTGGCACCAAAACTCGGCCCAGTCGTCAGCGGGACTTTCTGGCCGTTCCTCAATCAGCAGCCAGGCCGGAGGGCTGGTATCGCAGCTAGAGCGGCTATCACAGTCAATGTCACAGTCGGCGGCTCGGGTGCTCCAGGCCGAGAGCTCTATCGTCTCTAGCAGTTGTTCTTCTTCGTCTCGGTATCTTTGGAGATATCCTTGCTTGGATAGTCCCAGAGCGCGTACGAATCGTGGGTATTGCCACGCGGTTGCAGCATATCGGGTCGGGCGGGCGGTCTCGAACCGGTGATTCGAGTCTGCGCAGAACAAAAGTCAGCATGGGATGTTCGTAGAGACATTAAAGGTGGAAAACTTACCTGCGACTTGTGAAGGCTGTCCTCCACCTCCCGCATTCCCTCTCGACGGGAACGGGCGCCCTGAGGCCTTCCCAGCCTGCTAGGTCGAGGCGACTTCATAGGGCTCCGCTGCCGAGACTGTTTGGAAGCCATAGGCCACAGGAGGCTGGCGTTTGCGGAACGAATCGTCGGGCAGGTCGGTTCTAGACCGGCTGAGGGGAAGCAGAGCGGAAGCAGACATGGCTGGGCCGTGGAGGTGCTGGGAGCGCCAAGCAGGGTCGAGAAAGAGCGAGCGGTAGGGTGCAAACATTATCTCGAGTTGGCGGCGCAATTTGCCTGGAGTTCCTGTTGGTAGACTCTCTCCCGAGGCTGGCGGGTGAGTCTGTGACGGTTGCTGCAGGTCAAAGCGAGGGATGGAAGGTTTGTTGAATCGAAAAAGCGCAGCTTGGTCAAAGGAAGATGGGGACGAGTCGGCATGTCTCCGCCTGGTCCAAAAGCTCCTACTAACGGGGGAGCCTCTGTGTTCCGCACAAACCTCCCACCGGACTGGCCACCAAATAGGCAAGTCTGTATGGACCGACTTACCTGCCTTGCCTCACCTAGCTGATGGTACCTACCTCAGCAGAATGGCAGCAACCCAACGGGGCCACGCACTTGGAAGCCGTCAAAGGCAAGACCTCAAACTCCGGGTCAAAAACTTTGTTCGAGCATTTCTTTGACGCTGCGACGGACCTTCTCGCATAAAGGCACAACGATGAAATCCGACCACCTGCAGCCTGCTTTGTTCAGCCAGGAGTTATGGCCAGGGCAGAAATCCACAAGACTCTCATGCATTAACAAGATGTCGCGCTGCGGGGCTATGTTGCCGCCACTTCGTCCGTCTGTCTGGGTAGTTTGGGTTCTTCCAGATACTCTTCCCATGGGCGGAGAGTTCAGGGATATAATGCGATGGAGCGACGTTGGCGTTTCAAGTATGTCCCTTTCGACCACCCGCCAGTACTTCGCGATGATTTTCGTTGAGGTCATGTGTAACACTGCGGCCGTCGGGAAGACTCAATAGATAATACGCTCTCTCCCAAATACCTCGTCTAGCTATGTTGTCAGAAGGCCGTCCGCGCATACGTCGTGTTCACCCACGCCCTGATGATGTCCTAAACACCATTTCAATCTTTGGCAAGCCTCGCGCCCTCGAATATCTTGCTTAAAACCAATATACCACCAGAGAAAAATGGATTCGCGTGATGAACTGTAAATGGAATGGATCAAATCTGCTGGCAACGATCACGTCATCAGCGAATGCACGGTGCAATGGCATTCGCACAACTAGCCAGACGGTTCCTGAGGAGGTCAGGAAGACATGTCCGAGGACTACAATGTCACATCTAATGGGAAGCAACGCTTCCTGTGGCGATGCACTCATCAATTGAAGTGATGGCAGCCTTTGAAGCGGATAAAACCAGACTGTCGACCAGGGACTCGTGGTGACTGCTGTCCGGAATCTGCAGCTGCGAAAGCGGAGGTGCAAACGATCCTCTTCCACTCCCCCACGATGTGAAAGACTTGCTCGCCGACGATTGGCACGGGTACAGCACCGCCGGCCGTGGCATTCATGCCACTAACCTCACCAGCGTGTTTAAGGATTGGAGGCTAAGGCAGGCGCACTGCTAGGTGCCTGTTTTCCTCGGGCACAAACTTCCCTCAAGTTGGACATCCAGTTACACACTTCCAAGTTGGCCGTTCCAAAATTTTCCACAACCACGACGCTTTTATCTTCTGCGAGCAACCGGCATAAGCGACGCAAATATTCTTCCCAGAGAAATTTTTCAGCAAGCACTTCTCGCAGCTCTTTCTTCGTCTGCCCATGATACGACCTCCATCACCATGCCGGACTTCAACCCCGCCGAGCTGACCGGCCGAAGAAACGATGTTTTCTGACGGTACACCGAGTTCTTTGAGTCTCAACCAGGAGACAAAAACCACAGTCTACAGTTGGACGTCTTGGATAACCTATTGAGGTTGTTTACAGACAGACACATGAGCGACGTCTTCCTCCAAGAGACGGCCGACTTCCTATCCCACCCATGGCCCAAGCTGCAGCAGAATATATCGCACCTCCTTCAATCAGAAGAACGACTCGAACTCATGCGTGAGATCAAGAACTCTCCCGTAATCAAACAATACTTGTATGGATGGAGTACCCCTTTTGATTCAGCCAATGTTTGGGCTGAATTCATATCTGCCACAATTGACGAGCTCCGGGCCTTCCGTCACGGCGATGGGTAACGGGTGTGTGTGGTGGATGTTGGGGGAATTTGTTCAACGGCTCCAGCATCGTTCGTGGCTGGGTGCTGAACGCCGTCTGAGGCTCTATGCCAAAATTGGCGCAGAAATCGGCAGGTAGCGACTGTGGCTACAGCGGCTGTGCGCTGTAGTGCCAAACCACGCCCGGGCTTTTGTGGGTCATTGTACACAAATGTGTGCACATTGACCCACTTATGACGCTGTTAGCAGCTAGGCCACCGGCTTTCTATGGACTCGGCTCCGGGATGGGTCGCGGCGCTGCTCCGAGCCCTCGGATGCATTCGCAGGTCGCAAGATTCGACCCAGGTCGCGACAGACAATCCTCCGAAAGATGGGCTGTCCCAGACAGCGTTCAAGGTCCATTACACTATATGACTCCAACAACGGAGCTTTCGCAGTCGCAAGGATACAAAACTAACGCCGCACTAGGGCACCAAGAAGGAGAAAGACGGAACCCGCGCGATTCGTGTGGCAGCTTCTTCTATGCCTTTTCTAGAACCCAGCCCAGAACGCGCTAATAAGCCAACGGTTGTCAGCTGGCATCGTTCCTGACGTTTCATGAGACTTTGAGAAAGGATGACTGACATTCGCTCTGGGAGAGGTGATGAGTAATAAGTGATCTTAGTTCTACGAAAGCTTATGAGGTGCCGCGCGTCTCATCATGGTCAGAAGATACTACGATTACAGCCGCCCCCCTCCCACTATTCATTCCTGACCATCTTCGTCTGGATCTTTGCATTAACGACTCCATTCCTAGATTCCATTTGTCATTACCCAACGTTGCTCGAGATATTCGGCCATTTCTTTATATATTCTGCTCGCCATGCCTAACTAATGCTCCGCGATATCATCCATAGACCGTTCCTTTATCAGCAGGCGGCTACCCACGTTCTATCGAACTACGTTTCTACGCAATATTTTATATCCTATTTGCTGTTATCTTGCTAGATGGATTCACGCTAGTCTCCTCTCCGTGTCACACTCTAGGGCCATTTTCCCAGCTCCTAGGGCTAGTTCGCCACCAGTCTTCGTAGTCGCTATTTAAACTAATGATTTATCTTCGCCCACTCCCTCCTTTCCCCCCTTAAGCCTAGTTACCCCTGCTTCTAGCTTCGCCCGGAGATAGCATTTACATCTCGTGAATATACCAAACTAGAGTCCCCATCTTTCAAGGTTTTTATTTGCTTCATCTCTCGGTTTTATTCATCGTTTGTGAGAAATCGGATATTTATTGCACGACGTGGTGCTATAGCAGCGAGCCAGGCAGAAACTCGCTGGTCAACTCTCGGCCGTCTTATGGGTCGCGTATGTCTATATCCTTGGCGCGACGTGGAATAAGCACGTTTAAAAGACTCGTCAGCTGCAGAACATATAATAAAACATGGAATATCATTTGTAATCGACTCGTTCCCGAGAAGTGGCCTGCCTCCTATCGGCGCCCACGAATCAGGGTTCCAAGCTGGATTTCCAATGTGGACGCGCGTTTATAACTCCAACCAAACTGCCCTTATCAGTCGCAGATGCGGCGATTTATGAATGACTTGATCATTGATGGATCCGACTAAGAGAACCTTGCCTTGAAGGTTTGTTCGGCAGTTGTATTCACGTGTGTTGCTGACGCGATAATGATGTGCTCTATTGATGTCTTCTTATGAGGGCCCTAGCTCTGGTGCTCCTGAGACCTGGTCTTTGATGACTTATTCTCGGATATGATTCTGGAACTGAGAAGGAAATGACAGCAACGAATATGACTACTTATATGAATGAATTTGTGTCTTATCCATGAGGCATAGAGACAGGAGCGTCGGTCCAAACCACAATTAGCTGATTGCTGACGTTGCTTGATCAGCCGGAACAGCCCTCGATTTTATATCGTGTTGATAGAGGATTAACATGTTTAGGAAGTTGAACTCACGCTTCGCTGTTATTAATCTTACGGTGCTGGCTATTAATTAACTCCAACCTATGGAATCGCTTCATGGTCGTCATCAAAGGGCGAAACCTACCTACGTGTATGCTCGTCTGAAGAGCTTTTTCCAGAAAACGTAATATTCGCAACGCGGTTCATAAGCAGCTTATAACTCTAACGTCAGGAGATTCGAGGGACGCGAGATATAATTAACAGTTATCTAGGAGATAATACTAAATATTATAAGTAAAGACTACACTATATAGGCTCGTTCTAAATGAGGGGAAGAAAAGATATATGCATAGATGCCTTAAAGTTAGAAAGAGGTTACTTAAGAGCAACTAGACTTCATCACATGCTGCAATCTTTAGAACTTTATACGAGCAAAGAAAGCTTCTTGCAGCAAGCTTGGCAAGCGTGGAGTTTCAAGGAAGCAAATCGCATCTAGCTAATATTCGAGAGTCAGTCTAACTAAGTCGGAATGGTGAAGAACAGTATTCTGGCGATAATTAAGATACGCACGACTATCTAGCATTTATGGACCGTAGAGATACCCCTCGAGCGGAATGCCTATATTAAGAACGGCTAGATATCATAAAGTAGTGTAAAAATGCTTATTCCTGCGTGGAGTCCCAGTTCCAGGCAAATTCGAGTTCACAGCGCAGACTCTCTATCATTATCCAACAAGCACTAAGGAGTATATTAGAATATTGCATGCTTTAAGGAAAAATGATATAAGTGAGACTAGCCGCGAGCAAGAAGATAGTAGTAGACGCGCAGAGTAGATAGACAGTGAGTCAGGCCAAGCTATAACTATAGATAATATCTTTAGAAAAGTAGCCCCAACATATAAATAGAAAGCAGATAAGGTATTAACCTAATAACGGTTTGATATATTTCGTGAGTAAAGAATTAAGCTAAGACCCCACCCCAAGCAACGAAATCCCCCCACAACCGATAACGCGTCGCGTCGCGCAACCTGCATGCTATATAATATGCATTATCCTAGTTAGCTAGGGTTTTCGCTACTATAATAATCAAAATGAAATCCGAAAAAAATACTATAATACTTTATATACCTAGTTATACCCCTAACGACCTCGCTAGCGCTATTATAGCTATATAGGGTAGTTAGCCCATCCTCGCAGCTATAAGAGAATAGGGGGTACTATATACTACTATCTATAGCTATTTAAAAGGTGCTATATCGAAACGCAAGTCGAAAGTATATAAATAACGCCTAAGTATAAAGCAGGAGTTAGCTCTAACGACTTAGGTCTTTATATAAGGCTCCCTAGGCTTCGCACCTAGCTATTAATATATATGAATATTCGCTAAATATATCCTTCGCACTACTAGCGATATATAGCTACTTAGGAGGAAGTAGATAGAGGGCTTCTTATGCTAAAACCTAGCTATTAAGACGCTTAAGGTATAGAAGATTAATACTCGATGCGTTAAAGATGTTACTATTAACGATATTAAGTAGTTCTTTGCGATTCTTAACCTTCTAGAGGTTAAGAAGATATTAATAAGCTTTTAATAGAATATAAATAAAATAGGAATTATAAAAGGGATATAGAGGGATAATTTAGTACTAGAATATTCTAGAAAGCTTTTAATATTTATCCAGAGCTCTAAGGATTATACCTAGATATCTATTATCAAGTATATCTTAGCGAACGGATAAAGCTTACCCCTACTTATTATTTTTAAGGGTAAGATTATATAGTAATAGTAGTTCTCCTAGGATCTTATAAACTTCGCTTTATAGTACTTTATATTATTAAAGAACGGATAGATATTAAATAATATAGGTATCGAGTAGCTAGAGAAGGTATTCTTACCTAGAATAGCCTCAGAGGCTAAGAGACTACGTTCTAAGCGTCTTCTTATTATAGATAGCTATAGAAGCTACGTCTCTAACGAGTTTATATAGAAATATTATATTAATAATATTTACTTAGTATACTTACTAGCTTATTTATCATATTTCATATAGCTACTAGATATATTAGTCTTTTCGCCTCTAAAGGGGTCCTATAGATATTATCTAGAGGAATATAACTATATACTTAACTTAGTACCAATCCGCAAGTAGAACTTCCTCTAGTGCTATTCGCATACCTATAGCGATACCCTCTAGCCTTATATTATTAAGGCAGGCTAGAAGGCAACGGGTATATAGCCTGTTAATATATTAAAGCTGCTTATAAGCAGGTTCTTTTATACCCCTATAGCAACCGACGTTCCGAGGGCCCCTGCGTAGCGTGAGAAGCTAGTAGAGGGCCCTGAGAATAATATCATAAAGATACCGAAGTCTTCTATTAATTTGCTATAATATAGATAGTTATTTAATAATAATATAAGGGGCAGAATAAGGTTATAGCAACTCCAGCCCGACCTAGTTATCTATATCCTATTCCTAGAGAAAATTAGGAAGCGATTAGACCTTAATAATATAGCTATAGCTAATAACTAGTAGATTGTTTATATACTCGAGGCCTAAGTTGAAAAATATAAGCTAAAACTAAGAGGAAAAGTCAAGCTAAAACCGAACGAGCGATTCGTAATTATTAAAGATATTCAGAAGAAGCAATAAGAGGTTTAGAACTATCTAATTAAGTTAGAAGTAATATTAATTAATAGCGATTCTTCTGATAATAAGGAGAGTATAAAATTATATATTATTATTATAGATTAATAGAGATATTTAGCGATATATTAAAATATAATTATTATAGTGAGGGTCTAAATGCATAAAAATCGCGTTATCGGTTGTGGGGGGATTTCGTTGCTTGGGGTGGGGTCTTATCCCTCAAGACCGCCCCGCTGCTAATAGACGAGAATCTGGCTACAGATGTCAGCTCTTCCAAGTCAACTGCCGCCGCATTTATCCATCCCAAAAACTATTTAAGTATCTCCTATCCGGGTTGTCAGCCATTTGCAAAAGCCTAGCTATATGAGTTATTAAGGCGTGCTGCAAAGGTGACGAGAGGCTCACAATAATTGCGGGATAGAAATCTCTATAGTCTTTCTCTTGACCCTGCTTACTAATAGATTCTAGGAGGATAGCAGTACATTTCTATGCCCCCACAGCCCCCTATAAGACAGGAAAGGATTTACTAGTTTCAGCTTTCATCGGATAATACAGGACTCAAGTTTAGGAACTGAGCGGTGATAGCTAAGGCAAGATATAGCGATTTCAGACTTGGGCAAGATTCATCTTGCCGTCCGAATCATGACCGCCACAAAGTCAAAGCTGACCTATATCAGCGAGGAAGAGTTGGTTGTTGTTGGTTACGATTGACACGAACCAACGAGGCAAGATGGTCGGCAGCCGAGGAAGGGTGAAGTCCACTAGCTACAGCTACAAGTATGAAGTGATATCTTGGGGAAATACCCTAGACATAGTAGTGCCTAGTGCTCGACGGAGGGCGTCGAGAAAGGAGGAGCAGACCCATAAGTGGTAGTTCGACATTAGATCACAAGATCAGGCACATGAGATGAGGTATAAGAAAGATAAACCTTATGCTTCGCATAACAACGTTGACTCCGGGTAAGTTAGAAAGAACCATCGCATTTTAAAGACCCGATGATTTCAAGGGGTCGCGTTCGACGCACTTTATCGTGCTTATAACTTGTTGGGCTACTTCAAGCTGGACGCATGCCCTGGTCCGAAAGTTCCCACTAGAATGGGAGCTTTTGAGCTTTTTCTCCACATAGGACCAACATTAGCAGTACCACGAGACCCAGTGCAATAGTCCGCCATTTTCTTGAGGATAAACCTCCGGTAGAAAGCATCAGCGCTTATGTGAAGAAAAGTCCGTGGTGTCCAGGGTAGACGTTGACGCTGTGAGTGAGCGTGGGGGTGGCTACGGTGGCTGATGCGGGGCTGGTGCCTACCTTACCTGAAGTAGTTAGGTAGGTACCTGAGGAGGGGTCGATTGGGGCTAGTGCTTCACCTTTGGCGCTGCAGCTGCAGTGGGGTTGGGTTAGTAGCTCGATACCGATTTTTAGTGACCGTACGAAAGGTCCGCACGAAACCGGTTTAGTGGCTCCAGGCCGAAAATCGACATCGAGCTACTAAAATCAGCATGTAGCCGCTGGAAAATATCGGCATCGAGCGACTAACCCCAGCTGCAGGCGACTGTACTCTCAGTGGGAAGATCCACCACAAGCGGCTTCAATTATGTGAGGGTCTGGGGCTGGAATTTCCGACCCCAAGCCCCACATTTCATCTCAGCGGCCAATTAACGCCCACGACGGAGAACAGTCCTTTGCCTCGACCATCTCAATACCACCTCAGCCTTCTTTGTTGCAAACCGGGAGCTCAAGACCTTTTCCCGGACAAAACCAGGTTTGAGTCTACCATATTTTCTGTTCGAGATAATGGTGCGGTATAGCGTGCAGGCCCCAGACGGATTCTCGGCCGCCTGCTGCGGTGCGGTGGTGCGGATCCAGGTCAACACCGGGACTATTCGACTACGCCGAGATATGCAGTCCAAAATAGCCCGCCACATCCTCCTTATATCGAGATATTAAGGATAAGAGAATGAAAACTAGAAAAAACATGGGTACTGCCGTCGGCAGCTGTGTTTTGAGACGGCGGGAATGGGAGATGTGACGAAAAGGTTCTCAAGATGTTTGGAACGGGCAGTGAGCAGGCCTTACACATGTACCTTTTACATGATTCTGCAGCTTCAAATTCGTGCTGCAAGGTCTCAAATTAAGACGGGCTGGCAGCGCCGCGATACAAAGGCCGCCTCGACATCGTGTCCTCGACCCGCGCATCTTTGTCTGGGATTTATGAACCTTGAGGCAGGTATGTGCCTGACGTCCAGCCTCAATCGAGCTCCGTGCAAGGAAAGTGGGTCATTGTTCCACCCATGGGGTACAGCGACCCACTTATTTTCGTCCAATTGCCAACACTATGAATCGACACAAATACGTCACCGATATTCCCCGCCAATGCAGACGAGCGACACCGAGTGCCCTTCAGTATGTTCTCAGCTGCCTGTCTTCGGATGCGAATCATCTTATGTCTTTGTGAGTTTTCATGGGGTGAGGAGAGGTTAGTGCTTAGGGAACGTTCTCAAAGAAGCGTCAGGACGGGGACAGACTTAGCAAGCCTGAAATCTTCCTTTCAAGTATTGACCCCGCGATAGCAACACGCTTTCCTCCATCTTTGGGTGCACTGCATCCATCGCAGAGGATCTTTGAGGCGCTAGAAGGCTTAAATTAGATGTCGCGCCCAAGACGGGACGGCTACGCTGCATAGCGGGTAGATCAAGCAAGTGTCAGTTCGCGGGAGGAGACAGGAGTCATGGTCGATGGGGGGAAGAATGCGACGGTTTGACAAGGGCTGGGTGCCCGTAGAGGAGGGTTTGTCGGGAGCAAATATGGACGACGAGGTTGTGTTTTTGGCCGTTTGCAGTTATCAGGGTGCACAAATCCGCTGACATAAGAAAATGTGATCTGGTGATTTCTGGGGCACTAAACTTCCCCCTCGGCCAGCTCGTTATCGTCTGAGGTGGGAGTGGTATCTGTCTCCGTTAGCGGCCGTGGCCCATTATTGGATCGCGGCGCAAAAGAGTTCAGCTTTAAGTGGCTTCGTTGCTTGACGAATGCCGGCCAACTTCTGATTCACCTCCTCTGGCAATTGACGAACCTGTCGGGGAGGCGCTGGGCTTTTGGGTTGGACATGCTAGACTTTCCTGGGTTTGATTTCCAATTCAGGTATGGGGCGTCAATCGCGACAAAGTCGTCGAGTTATGACGTTGGTTTCTGGGACGCGTGTGGTGCGCGACGCGACGCGAAGCTCTATGGTGGGTGCGCGCAGTCACGTGTGGAGTGTTACATCAGCAGCGTCCGCCCACATCTTTGATTCGTTGCTGAAAGCACCAGAAGCTGCACCCTTGAAGGGCCCGAACAGCGATGTCCTCGCTGCATCAATCATTGGGGTGCATGCAAAAGCGGTTCAACATCCGTCCTCAACTCTTCACTAATGCGAATTACCCTCGCGACTTGTGCCGACTAGCCGACATGGCTATTCGCAGTTCCCGAGCAGCATCGCAGACTTACCTCCCCAATCTCACGTCAACGTAAGGCAGGCCGAAGGGTGCAGGGTGCGAGGGGCAAACCAGCGAGCTTTTGTTCATCGCTCCTTTACGTGCATCGGCTGATAAGCTTTGAGGCGATAGAACAGACGCTAACCTGCCTCAATTTCCCCGAGGCTTTGACAGAGCGAGCAAAGATGCGGCAGGATAGCTGTGTTGAGATGCGATCCGGGCGAGGGGCTGCTGATGTTAGTGGTTCGATGCCGATTTTTAGTGGCTATATGCTGAAAATGTGGCTCGATATGGATTTTTGCTCCGTACGGTACGAAACCTGTTCAGTGGGTCGATGCCGAAAATCAGCACCGAGCCACCAAACAGATCGGCATCGAGCCACAATTTCATACGGACCAAAACCAGCATCGAGCCACAGTTTAATACGGAATACAATTTCATACGGAGCAAAAAACGGCATCGAGCCACATTTTCAGCATGTAGCCACCAAATCAGCATTGAGCACCGGGCGTACACTGCATACAGATGGAATATTGATATAGAGTAGTTACGTTAAGTAGGAAGGAATCGAGAACTATAAGAGAGCCCCTGATATCGCGATGGTCCGCGCCCCAACCAATTCAACACCCTCATCCATGCTCGTTTGGGCTGTGAGTGAAACTTCATTTGTCCTTTCAGTGAAAAAGCGAAAGTATCCTTGGGCGGTCTGAGCTAGGATGCGACTCGATTGAGGGTGGTGATTCTATCGGTTGCATGCGGCGCACGAGTCGGGATGCACAACAAATTCGATGCACGCCACCAGTGCCCGCTGGAAGCAGGATGACGATCAGCCCCAGGTAAAGGGACAGCAGACCATAAATAAACAAGTCTATAGTCCATCGGCACATGTTGATCTTTTATCAGCTTGCAACGGCCTGCAAAGACGTCTGGTGGCCATCAGCCAAGGCGGCCGTCTTCAACTCCAGAGACACAAGTCGGGGGCACGACCTGAGCCATGGAAATCGCGGTTTCTCGGTAGAGTACGATGAGCCTGTGATGAGGAGGTAGGTGCCCGGTGAATGGACCAACGACGGAAGCTCAGCTGCTGACATAATGTGGGGTGACACTGGACAGTGCACCCAGTTCCACTTCTGTGGGACACCCAATCAACAAAGGCCAGTCTCCCTGACCGCAGTGGGACATTCGCGGATGATGTTATTGATGAACAAACAATAGATAAACAATAGACAAACGGACGAGAGGAAAAACCATCCAATTTGCCATTCAGTGCCAGGAAACCATTAAACTCTGTTCATTCCTGCTTTTTTTTCCCCAACTGCCGTCTCCTTTCCGTTTTCCTCTCTCATTACAACAGCTGCAGCCGAGCCACCAACCACAGCCACTGCGGACGCCACAATAAGAGACACAGTGAAAGCCACAGCAAAAGCCACAGCGAGCGACAGCCACAGATGGCCGACTCGGACTCGACACTTGTGGTACCTCAGCCATCTCCTTCCCCCACAATCAACACCACCGACACCACCATCACCGACTCGGATGCAGACACCAACATCGACAACACCCCCAGACACGTTATCCTTCGATTCACCGTATCTCTGCAACGCGAATCCCTCCGAGACAGCAGTCACGATGTTGTCCAAGATGCCAATGGCCCGCGCTCCGGCCCCGCCCCCGAGGACATAGCTAACGCGTCCTTGAACCTCCAAACCGTCAATATGACGTTCGATCCCGACTTCTCTCCGTCGCCTCTTGGCCCTCTCAATCTCCGCCTGCGCGATAACGGCACCGTCGCCTACGTGTACGCCCACACGCCCGATACCGATATCGACCCGAATAACATCGACTTCTGCATCGTTGAGGAGACGATCCCTCTGTTCTCGTCTCCGTCTCGTCCGCCCCGACGCTCCTTCTGGCTCTCGCCCCTATCCTCATTGTCCCCGCTCTGGCTTCTCATCTTGTGGCTCGTGACCGTTGCTGCCGCCGTCCTCCTCATCACCTCGTTCAATGCGCCCGGCACCTATCCGCTGTCGTCTCCGCCTCGACCTAGCTCTCCGACAGCTCCCTCCCGCGTCCTTCAGGCGCCGCTCCGAGTCTTCGACGACCTCATCTCCCTGCTGCAGCACCACGCCGTTGCCCCTCTCCCCGTAGTTAGCAGCGTCCAAGACATCGTCGACAGACACTACCGCATCCACTCGAACCCCCGAGAGATACCCCCGCGCAACATGACCGTCGCCGACTTCTTCAATCACCTCAACACGGCCTCATCTGAGCTATGCACCGCCGTCAAGGCTTGGTCCTCGCGATCGCGCCCGTCTCTACACGCGAACGCAGTGCTTCTATGTCGAGACGTTTCGCGCTCCACGCTCAACGTAGGCCCGCGCTGGTACCAGGCAGCGGCCACCATGACGTCCTCCTGGCATTCGACCTCCACCTACGCCATCTTCCATCTCCTCGAAGCCCTGAAAGACCGACTCCCTCTCCACAACGATGATGGATATAATGACAACGTCACAACCTTGCGCGACCACGACTCGCGCTTCTACAACGAGACATCGCACAGCGTGCTGCGCACCATCAGCACACTGTTCTTCGACGTCCCGGAGCTTCGAGGCACGCCGTCAAGCTTTGCACAAGCTGTCTACACCGCTGCCGACGACCTGGACTCCCTTCAGCAAACCGTCGCCAGGGCCGTCATCAGTCTGAGCCTGCTCGTCAACATCCTCCGGTCCGACGTCGTCCTAGACGCGCGCGCTCAGAAGCTGCGCAACGACACCCGCGACAATACCGCCGGATGGCGATTTGCTGGCATTTCGTCTTCCCGGCTCAACGCCAGCGAGCTCGCCCTGGCCCGCATCATGCCGCCTTACGAGCAGGTTCTACCCATGCTCGACACCGCCTCGGCTTTGACATGGGCCATCGGCTTCTCCCGCCAGCTCGTGGGTACAGTGGTGTCAGAACTCCAGGCGCAGGGCAACCGCACCATAGCCCTCCTCGGCACGCCGCTGATGGACGCCCAGCAAGCAGAAGATATGGCCTGTTGGTGGCGCGGCGGGCCATGGGTCACCGAGGCATGGGAGCAGGCTGGAGGATGGCGCCAGGTGCTGACGCGGACGCATTGGTATCTTCCCGCCCTGGGTTCCACGATCACACAGCTCCAAGGGTTGGCGAATTGGGGCACGAATAACGCACGCCGCAGCCAGAGTCAACGGGAATGGTGGTGGGCAGAGAGCATGCGACGTGGCGCGCGCACTCACCAGTAGGTAGCATGCAGTAGAGGCAATTCAGAACAGGTTTCTAAGTATGCGGGCCAACATTGGTATTTCCAGCATCACCCAAGTCTCAGAGTAAAGCTAACGGTACATCACTCCCCAGGCCGATCGTTCCTCATCGACCGACATCACCTCGACGCACGCCGCGGAGCTGCTCCCACGCACGTTTGCGCTGTTCCTCCAGGACCTCCGCCTCTTGATACGCTTCTCGCGCCGTGGTCCAGTCATCGTACGCCGCTGCATGTTCCTTGGCGGCTGTGGTGCACCTCTCCAACGCCCTGTTGTATGCCTCGGCTCTCTGCTTGCGGTGGATACGCAACGCATGGAGCGGTGCATCATCATCAACAGCACCAGCATCACGATTAAGCCCGGCCCCCTCGTGCCCAGACCCGCGTCCTAGGGCAAGCTCGAACCGTTGTCGTTTGGCACTCGTTACCGCGTTCTTCGCACCCTCCAGCTCCCGCGTCGCGACATCCAGCGCGTCACGCTCCAATTTGACCCTGGCTTGCACAGCATCGCACTGCTCTTCCGCCTCCTCCATGGCTTGCTGCCGGCGCGATGCGTCTTTGTACGCCATGAGCCAGCTCAAATACGGCTGCGGGATCTCGTCGTACGCCGCTGTGGCCAGGGCGTTCTCTTCCCTCTTGCGTGCGAGGTCCTTCTCCCGGCGCTCGAGGGCCTCCGCCTCTGTTTCCTTGTGGACGGCCGTAGAGAGAGATGTCGTGCTGGAAGACGTGTACCGGGCAAGGGCATCTATGACTTCTCCGGAGCCGAAGCTTTCGCGAGCGCTGGTCGGCAACTGGAAAGAGGAACGCGGCTGTTCGTTGTTTGGCCGGGAGTGGACTGGAAGTGTCGGATACATCTGCGCGTTCTGAAAGCGAGTTGCCCGTGGTTCGGTGCTGTTCGACTTGCCGGCAGCCGTGTCAAGGGGCCTCGAGACGAGGGGTCCCGCGTTGGAAGGTCTTGCGTCGAGGGGGTTCGAGACAAGGGGTCCCGCGTTGGAGGGCTTCGAGACGAGGGGCTCCGCGTTGGACGGTCCCGCGTTGGACGGTCTTGTGACGAGGGGCCTCGCGGTGAGAACCTTCAAGCCTTCTTCGAAGGTCTTGCATGCCTTGTCGCCCACCTGCAAATTCCAAAGAGGAGGATCCGGGTTGGCTGAAGAAGCGGCAGGACCATCGAGGTTGGCCGTACCGACGGCATCCGTCGCCGCAGCTTGTTCACGATCGCCGCCGGCAGGGACCTCGAGGGTGGCTGAATTGACAGCATCAGTCATGGCAACTTGCGCCGGGCCAGCCCCACCGTCGACATGTTCCTGGTCATCCGCAGCATCTTTCGCCCACCTCTTGATCCAGACTATGGCCGATGGAAGGGACTGGGGCTTCTTCATCCAGTTGGGGTCATGCTCGGTCTCGCCGTCCAGCACAACATGCCAATCGGTGCCTTCCCCGATCAGCAGGTCGATGGCTGCGAGGGTGTCGGGGTCGAACTTGGCGATCAGGTCCTTCTTGTACGGGTGGTTGGCCTGCAGGTCGCGGTGGAAACGGCGCAGCTGGCACGCCCGGCGGACGGGGTCGACACGGCCTTGGCTCTTGCTGCGGCTGCGGCTGCGGGGCATCTTTGGGTCGCTGGCCGTGTACGCGACAGGCCCGAGGGATCTGGTGATGATGGCCAGCGCGAGGGAGAAGGACGTCGTGGTGGTGGTGGCGGTGGGCGAGGCGTTTGCGGTGTTTGCGTTGCAACAAGTGCCGTGGACATGCGCTGGGTGCGGTGGGATCCGGCAACGCTGCCTTGGCCTTTGGTGGAAATACCAAACATCACCCGCGGATATAGTGCTATTAGCACTGTACACAACACGCGCAACCTTGGACAAGACGGTTTTATGCTAACTCTTGTACATACTTCTCGACGGAGGCTTCCGCACGCCCCGGACCACACGGCCCCCCGTGTCACGGGCCGGAGGCGGCACACACCGGCCACTCTCACAACGCACACGCAAACACCCACGCAAACATACATTGTTCCAAAACTTCCGTCTACTCTTGCCGCCTACGCACTAGGCAGCGCCGCAGCGCAGCATCTTGCGTGCCAGGGGCGTCCCCCCGGCAAACAAAGACACTATACCTACACGCAACTACATTCTCCCTGTGTGCCGCCTACATCTCCCACCACCTCGTTGCACCATCTTGCGCCTCCCACGCAGAAGCAGCCGCTGCGCTGCTGCCACTGCTGCTGCCGATGTCCATGCGCACCGCGTCTTCTCACCTTTGAGCGCCACGGCCGGGCAGACAGGACGCTCAGGACGGAGATAGGAAGAGGCGCGGTGGGCAGAGGACATGGCGCGTGCAGGGCGCGAATCGCTGCGGCAAATTTGGCTGGCCGTGGAGCTGGACACCGCGACGGGAGAGCGAGTCGAAAGACCAATAGGAGAGGGGAGTCAGTCAAGAGAGTGGGAGATTGCGGTGCCCGGTCCGCAAAATCACACTCCCCTTTCCGAACCGGTCTCTGCATGGCCAATCTTCCCTCTCCAACGTGACGGCGGGAGCTGTTAGTGGCTGTGGCTGGGGCACGCGCGCGAAAGTGTGTGTGTGTGTGTGGCTGTGTGTCTAGCTGGATGGGTGGTGTTTGTTTGCACCCCTGCGCGAGGGTGTATTGGCGAGACGGGAGTGAGATTGCTGTGTAACGCTGGCGCTAAGTGGGAGAAGGGCCGCCTAGATGATTGTGGAAGATTGGGGTGTGCGTGGCATTGAGCGAAGCCCGATGATCTGCCATGTTGCCGGGACGATTGTTGCCGTCTGTGTGCGCAAGCCCAAGGGAGATTGTTCCCGTCTTGAGCAGATGTGGTGGTGTTGGGTGCCGGGGCGATTGTGCCGTCTTGGGTGGATGTGTGCATGTGGGAGGCGACGGAGCCGGCAGCTTGTTGGGCCCGTGTTGACGGGATGCCCGTGGCAACGAAATTGAGCAAGAGATTGCAAGCGCAAAAGAGACGAGCGCGATGGGGGCGTCTGAGGAGATGCCAGAGATCATCACAAAGTTACAGATGATTGAGTCTTGTGTGTGCGTGCGCGCGCAAGCCCAGGGAAGAAGGAGAGGGCGTTGCAGCAGAGGAGGCAGCAGACACGTCGCAAATGACGAAGGGGCTGCCTTTTGTCGTTTCTGCGAGAGGCGACCTGCTCTCCGCCAAAGCTGCGCTCGCGCAGACAGACCTGGGATCTGGTCTCGCTCTCGTTGGGCGGTGTCTGGTGGTTCGACGGGGTGCGCTCACACCGACACCTGTTCAGCGTTTGCCGCCCCGCCCTTCACGATCCGGAGCTTGACACCATGATCCAAATATCCGGCATATGGCCCAGAGCGGCGACAGGGCGCAGAGAAGCTTTTCGGTATGTGGCAGTCTCCTCTAGGGTTTGATGTTTCTCACCGCGCGGGGACGTGTCTCGGTATCCGGGGCCGGCTGTCCACCTGCTGAACTGATCACCGTCAACCTCACTCCTCCAACGCCCAAGCTCACCTTCGCCAGTGTCCCCTCATTCGCGATCGAGCCTCTGCTAAACGTTGGCTGGTCCACGGTGGCCGACCCGATCGATGCTAGCGCTGGTCCGGAAAGACGGCGGGGAACCAACATGCGAGATGCACCCGTCACATCGGACGGCACCTCTGCCCGCGTTGCTGGTTCATGCGTCCTGCATCCATCGTCAGCCAGGGAGACGCAATGCATGCCGGACGAACTGCCTGACGAACCACTGGCGGACGAACTGCTGACGGACGGACGAACCGCATGACGCATGAGCCGCATGGCAAGCGAAAGGACGTCAGAGACGAACTACGGATACACACGAGACGAACTGCATGGCACACCACGGCAGATGCCGCCCTGCCAAGACGGAGAGGTCAATCCTGATATCTGCGTGGGGAGATCGGCCATCCGCCTGCCCTTCTCGTGTGCTGGAGAACGAGCAGTCACATTCTCTGCCAGGTTGGAGCCGCCAAAACGTCTCTCGTATCGCAAGCACGGACATGGGTCTCCTCGGTTGTTTACTTCTCAACGGAGACCTCAACGGAGACCTCTGCCCGTCTGTCTTCAGTCTCCAGTCTTGCAGTCTTTACCTGCCTCCTCGCTTCTCATCTGCCTCACCGCTGCTTCTTCTCCTCCTCCAACAACCAGTCGCGACTTGTCACATACTCAAGCCACGTCGACAACATCCATCGCGCTTTGCATCATGTCTGTTTCCGCTTTTCGAGACTCCGACGAACCCCGGCGCGGCTTCCTTGGAGTCCTCCTCAGAGCTGGAGCTATCAACATCGCCGACCGAGACGACGACATCCGCCGCTATGCGGCCAAGGAAGCCTACAGCAGCGACGATCGCCTGAGATGCCAGTACGTCGACGCGCTCAACCTGTTGAGGCCCACGGAGCTTCTGCAGGAGGAGTTTCAATTCCTCGCTAGCGAGCAGCAGCCCCGCCAAGACCCGGGCCGCAGCAGCAACAACATCGACAATAACGACGACGATCCGGACGATGCGGATACCGTCTCAACCTCCCTGACCGGCATGCACCTCGAGAAAGGCAGAGCACAACGTCTTACACATCTCAAGAAGATCAGGAACACCTTCGATCAGCACAACGAATCACCGGCGCAGCCCCTTCCGGACCGCAAGAACCGCAGCCGTGGCTGCAGAGGAGGTCGCGGCACGCCGCAGAAGCCCGACGAAGACCTCCTTAGATCCCTCCAAGACGATTCCCGCGCCGTCGATCCCTCCGATATGACATCGGACGCCGGCACTCCGCGATCATACCGCTTTGGTGCGCGCCCCAACGCCGGCAACCGTCAAGATAACCTCGCCGGCCCCAGTACTCCCAACAGGAGCGCCAACGCCCCCTCGCCAGTGACCCCCAACACCAACACCAACACCAACAACAGCGCGCTCCGGACACGTGAAGCGATCCCCTCCGGCGGGGACGGCACCTTCAGCCCTGCCCCGAACGCTGCCAAACGGATGAGAAGCCTGCAGAGGCAGCGCGCCGCTGTCATGGAGAACTACAAGGAGGCTCTCAAGGTGCTCACCGACAACGATGTCCGCATGCGCGAGATTGACGCCGAGATGAGGCTTCTTAGTGCTGGCGCAGACGTGGTCGAGGAGTAGGAGGAGGAGGAGGAGGTGAATGCGTGGGGTCGATGATGGCGATGATGGCGGTGGTGGTGTTGGTTCTCTGAGGTTGGCTTTCTTGTCCGTTTGTGTTGGTATTCACCGCTTCATGTCTTGCTGTGCCCACCTACCCTGGCTCACTCACATGCAGCGAACCTCTTCTTCAGTCTCCGTGGTCTTGGTCTTCTTGTGCTGCCATGTCAATGCGTCGTCTCCGTCCATTCTGTTGGTTCCATCCAGGTTGATGCGGTTCCGTTTGCCCCTGCCCCCGCCCTCTCCATTCCGAAGTCATCCAGCTTCGTCCACTTCCGCATCTCCCTCTTTCGGCGCCTTTCTTCGTTCCTTTCCTTTCCTCTCAACGTTGTGATAGCTCGTTCGTTTCAACCTCCTCCAAGGCTGTCCACTCCGTGACTCGTCTTGCGCCGAGGGCGCACCCAGCCATCGACATGGTCAAATCCAATTTCTTCGCCGATCCTAAGGCGGACGTAAGTCTCTTGCAAACATCGGAAACGTGTCTGACTGCTGACTGAACCCGGCAGACCTTCCACGGCGTCAAGATCGTCCAGGGCATGCGCCTCTCCTATTCCGCCTCCGAGACAACCAAAATACGCGCCCATATCATTCGATATCAACTCACCAAGGCCTCACCCGACTTCCACCTCGCCGAGTTGCACGAGGCTCTTGGTATCGCGGACCTCGGCCAGAAGTACGTCGATGTCATCTACCCGAAGATCGCCGCCGCCGTCAAGGCGCGGATCGAGGAGCTCAGCAACCAGAAGGGGTGCAACGAGATGCTCGAGGGAGTCGAGGATGGCGACCAAACCAGATTGTGAGCTGCGCGTTCCTTGCTTTGCACCCACCCTTTGGCGAACAGCGAGCCATGACTGACATCCAGTGGTTGGAACCAGCTACCCTCCCGCCCTTGATGCCTGGACCCTCCCGACCTGGCAAGGCGACGTTACAATGGCCGACGCGCCCGACGCGCTACACCCGGACGAGCAAGGTCAGGATGAAGATCCGAACGAACAACAACAAGACATCATCGCGGGCCAGCCTACCCCGCCGCCGCCGCCGCCGCCGCCGCCCTCGCCGCCCCCTGTATTTCGTTTGCGAATGTCTCCTCGTGACGAACTCTTACCACCAGCAGAGCTGCAACCTTCCTCATCTCGGGCTCGGCCCGCCAGAACCGGACTTCGCCGCTCCCGTGCGTCGGAACCCATCGAGTCTCATCGGCCAGCCCGGAAGGACAAGCAGCCGGTCTCGTTGCGCCCACCCGACATCACGCCGCCCACCCGGAACCGTGTTATCCCATACCAGCACCGGCTCGGCGGCCAGTCCCAACGGTCGGTTGGTCCGAGAGCTGCCCCTGACGACAACAACATCGCGCAGACCACCACTACTGCATCCACTCGACGCCAGGCCCCTCCTGTCAATCTGCCCACACCCCCTGCGACTGTCGGCAAACCCCAGCGAACCCGCATGACTCTCCCCCCTGACGACGATGAGGACGAACAACCCCTTCTATCGCGACGCTCGACGCTCCCCCCTGACGGCGATAACGAACAGCCCCTACAATCGCGACGCTTAACGCCTTCCCCTGACAACAACAACAACAACAACAACAACAACGACGCCGACCTGCTTCTGCAGTACCGGTTTCTGCTCGACAGGCTGGCAGAGCTGCATCTAGAGCTGCGGCATGTCCAAGGCGACGAGATCATGGCCCTTTGGCGTGGTCGCAACGACAACAACAACAACGGTCGAGCGCAGACTATGTGGTCGGAGTTGCGCCAGTTGAAGAACCAGACCGACCATCTTCGAAAGAGAGCAGCGCTGCTGCGGGAGGGTCTGGACGTCATCGCTCAGGAACTGGCCCAGGGCATGCCCGGCGCGCGGGGAGGCTCCCATGTCCTGGGTGTCACTGTTGACCTGCTCTTGTTGGGATTCCATCTGTGGGACTCTTTGGCACTTTGCTGTTGATGTTGAAGTTCAGTTTCGTGCCATGCCGCTCTTCATGTTCGCCACAGGGTTCACAGCTGGGTAATCTCTCAATTTGCCAGTCTACCTATCTACATCTCCTTGATCTCCATGTCCTCCATGCCCTTCATATCCTTCATGTCCTCCATGCCCTCCATGCTCTCCGTGATCTCTATGAACTTGTTCGACTTCACACGCATCTCATGAGCTCCGCCTCCAGAGTCGTAAGCAGTTCGATGCCCTTCTCGATGGCGTCGGGGACGCTCTTCTCTTGGTGCACCACGCTCTGCCGCAGCCACACGAACGAGTCCGAGATCTCCTCCAGGGCGTCAACCTGCGCAACCAGCCTGTCCCGCACGACTCCAACCCCTGCCTCCACCTGCGCTGCCGCCATGCAGTTGACCCGAAGCCCGCTGCGCTGGTCGCCGAGGCGTGTCTCCGCTCGGCGCAGGCTCTCGGTTGTCGCTGTCTTGAGCCCCTCCGCGGAGGCGCCCTCGTCTACCTTGTCCTCCTCCTCCTTGACGACGTCGTTGGGCACGTCGCTGCCGCCATCCTTGGCCTGAGCAGAGATCTGTCGCAAAACCTCCTTGACCATGCCGCCCAGAACATCCTGATCATGCAGCCGGCACACCTCCTCCTTCACGTCGTGGGCGGAGACCAGAATGCGCCCGTCCTTGATGTGCACCTCCCGGATCTTTCTGGCCCCCTGCGCTACGTTGATGGCCTTGTCGAGCACTGCGACGACGCGCGACGGCAGACGCGCACACCATCTTCCCGGGACCAACGCCGGCGGTGGCGCCCCGCAGAGAATCCACCACCACCACGAGGCCACCTTCCGCTGCGCATCGGGCTGTAGCCGACGCAGCTCAGCCGTTGCCCGGCGCGTGGTGCGGAGGTCGCCCCGCAGGTGACGCTCCCACTCCACGTTGGTCTCGTCCTGCACGATCTGCAGGTGTTCCAGGACCGCGGAAATCTGCTCGGCGGCCGGCACGCCACCGTCGCTGGGGGGCATCATCAGGAGGAGGCTCTGGGTCTCGCGGGTGACGAGGTCCGCTTGGCCAGTGACGCCTGCGAGTCGGGAAAGGTAGGGGATCAGGGGCGATATGACGACTGAGGCAGTCTGGTACAAACCGCCGGCGATGTTGTCTTCCACTGGCGCCGGTGTCGGGGTGCCCGATGCATTGGACGAAAAGATCCTCCCGAGAATGCCTTGATAAACGTTCATCGCTACCGTGCGGACGAGTTGGGCAAGTAGGAACGGCAAGAGAACCGCCTCCATAATAAGTCGACAGGCGCAAGAGACCGTCATACAGACCACGAGAATGACAACGAAGGCGAGGGTGGCGTATATCATCCACTTGTAGAAGTGCGGAGATTGGAGGATGCGCGAGACGAGGCCCTCTTGAGTTCCGTCTTGCTTGGGAGCAGCCTCGATTGTGGGTTGCTGCAGCTGCTGCTGCTGCTGCTGCTGTGCCTGCGGATGGGCGTAGTAGTGGTTGTGGTTGTTCGTCTCGCTCTTGGTCCATGTCAGAGACTCGACGTGGGCGCCGGCGTTGATGAACAGGCTGTCGACGTAGCTGAGACTGTTGCCCGGCCGAAGGGCTGCGTGATGCTCTAACAACGCGTTCTCGTCCATGGAAGCGGCAGTGGTGGCAACCGTGTTCTCTTGCATAGTGACTTCTCGGGAAACCGCGGCGTCAGAGTCATCGCCATACGTCAGGCGGGGGATCTCAATCACCTCGTCATCCTGCGCCCATCGCACAACCTTGTTCTGCGAGGAACCGAAGTCAACGATTGGGCGCAGTGCAACTGGCATAGTCTCCCCGGCGTCGCTTCGGGCGCCCTCAGTGCGGTGTTGGGTGTTGGGTCCGCTCTCGGAGGTCGTTGGCACAGGAGACATCGTCGCCTCCGCCGCCGCGTTCTCCTGCAGCAGTCTTTCTTCAAGTTCTCTGTCGTACGCTCTTTTTTTGCGTCTTTCTTCGCGTCGCCTTCCGCGGGCTGACGACTTGTTGGATTCCATGGTAGCGAACGTGTCTTATCGAACGGAGGTTGCGGGCTGGTGGTAGAAAATATGTCTTAGTCGAGCTGAGGTTGTGAGCTGGAGATGTCGGGGTGCTTGAAGGATGAATTGACTTATGACTAGGCGGAGAGTCTTGCTTTCTATAGTTGTGTCAAGATCGGACCATCGCAAAGAGATATAAACCCCTCTTGACACTGTAGATGTGACCGGTCGGCTTCAGCCTTGGGTTGCTGCACCTTTCTCAGTTTCAAAGCTTTGTGGTTCGCTTGGTGCAGTTCCAAGGACAGACACCCTTGTCATGACTGATTCAAATTGCCGGGGTCGGTTTCGTCCTCCAATGAAAAAACACGAGCCTGATACCGGGTCAGTGAACGCTCTCCCTTTCGCCAAAGAGCTTGCCAACAGCAACAAACATGATGTGACTCGTCGAAACTGTGGACGTCCATTTGGCCCTGATAGAACTATCCGTGCGGCCTCTCTGGTTACTGTCATCCGTGCCGAGGAGTTCGATATATCACTCTGCATATTCCGTCACAAAATGGCCATGGCCCCCCTACCGGTCTGATGTTGGAACACGGCGGCTCGGCGTGTCCGAATAGATGAGCTGGTCGTTGGCTGCATGGTCCATAAAATGGACATGTTTCTCCCACCGAACACATACTCTTCGGTTCAACACAACCTACAATTCGGCTTGAACGCATGCTTGCAGTTGAGGATGCCGGTCAATATGTCAACACGTCCGACTCCCGTGCGTCCCATTGCGCGTCCCAGCAACACGCGAGGCGTGCCGCCGAAACATCCCCCACGAGAAAGCGACACCTCGAAACGCCCGCAGAAGGAGCTTGACATCTGCATCGCCTCCGGCGTCGTATTACTAGCATTCGGAATCTGCTTCCTCCTCTTCTGTTATCTCCCAGCGTATTGCACTCCGGCGGCACCCTCCATTACACAGGGCATGCCTATGGAACCAGCCCATGACGAACCGCAACAATCCCGCCGGGCAGTCTGCCGCCTCGTTCGCCGACTGATGGCATCGGAGAGGTATGCCAATCACAACAGCCCCAGTGCCACGCCCGGCCCAGAACTGTTTGAGTGTCTGGGCATGCACCCGATCGCGCCAGAGTGTCATCCGGGGTCACCCGCGGGCTGGACCGGTCGCGCGGCCCATGATCTGTGCCGTGAAAAGATCCTGCAGGTCTGGTTCGCGCGCATGACTGACCTCGGTGTGAGCAGTACGTCTGTCGATCCCGACCGGGCGGACGATATTGGACTTGCGCACGCCGTGGCGGATGCGTTGCTCGATGGACGGACCCGCGTTGATTACATCGACAATGTGCTGCCTGTGCTCCGGCCTCCGCCGCCTTCGAGGTTCAGCTTCCATGCCAAGGCTGCTCCGGGTGAGCAGGAGCTGAACAGTGTCTGTCCCATGGCATGGATGGACTGATGGCCGGGCAGTTTGGGAACTCGTGTTAGTCGGAGCGGTGGAAGACAGTATCGGGAGGGAGGCTTGATGCTTTCGAAGATGGATGAGTGTAGCTTATTGCGTTCAGACAGGTTTGGTAGAAGGGCGTTGTAAGGATTGCGAGCCATGGGTCAATTTCGGCATGGACAGCGCGGTATAGAATCAGGAGAACCAATCTGTCTTGCGTCAGCATTATTCCATGAGCCCGGAGAGTTGCAGTTCAAAGGTCGATGAACAATCAATGGATCATCTGTCCCAAGACAACATCGTCATGGAGGCAAGCGGGATAGCGTACCAGATTGATGTCTCCAAGGTGCGAACCCTCTGAACCGCTCAAGGGACTGCAATTTCGAATACAAGGTCATTGATGACCTTGAGCGGAACAGAAGCGTAACATACGCCATGGAAAATTCACCTCAAAAGCAAATTTCCGCTCCCAGCGCCCACCGTCCCAAACTGTCGAGACATCTTCAACCTCAAGCGGCGTTCATAAACAGGGCCAGCGTCAGCGAGGCGGGAGCATGGTTGCGACCGTCTCGTGGTCTTTGGGTTGGGACTCGTCCTTGTTGTTGGTGTTGACTCGCGTGCACCTCTCGAGGCATGTTGCAGGCTGACATCTGCCAGTCTCGCTTGCAGGCTATAGGGGAGGAGACGAGGGTCGATACGCGCGAGGTTTGCAAGTACGTGGAGATTGCCCTATGTGTGCGGAGGCAAGGAGCGCCTCAACACATCCCTATTGAATTGGTTAGCATGGACAGCATGCGAGGACAATGAGAATGCTCAGTGATGGTTTCAAAGCGTTTGGATAGGCCGGCACAACTCTCTCGGACTGGTCAGCTTCGAAGAGGAGGCAACATCGGTTCAGATCGATGCCAAAGAACGAACCCCCCGAAGACATCTTTGCATCTTGCAAGTTTCTGTATTGACTGTCTTGTGTTTCCACTCGTGCCGGGTGGGCTATGAAACTTCCTCAACATGAACCGTCCCTTGGACGAGTTTGCGCTACCCGATCTGAAGTTGCTCAAATAGATGCCTCTTTTCGATCAAAGTGTTGAGTCACGTCTTCCCAAAAGTATCGAACCTGCCAGCAATAAATCGCAAGGGCCCAAGGATGATAGAGTTTTGTTTTTCCTCTCTAGCTTTTTTTCATGCTTCCGTAAGGATGGTGGAGTTTTGCAGACAGAGAAGAAGCCAAATCCATAAGACATGCCGAAGGCGCCAAGTCTCTGCTGTCCTACGGTCAACTCAAGCTTGTACGTTGGCGCCCCCAGTCCAGGTTTTGCTCAATCGCGGGCTAGCGAGTATCATTCTCGCAAGGGGTCTCGCTCGGACGGGTGACGGGGCTGTCGGGCGTTGCTTGGGCGTTTTGGTTCTCGAGGCCCTCAGTCAGGGCGAGAAGAAGCCTGGCGTTTGTGGCGAAGGCTGCCTTGGCGCAATCCATTTGGGAGCGGCCAGCGGCGGGGTCGGCCTTGTTTCGCTCGTCGAGCTGGACGACCATTCGAGCAATTGCGATGAGGGATAGGACTGTAGATTGGTCGCTAGTGGCGCGGTCGGGGGACGCGAGACGGCTTCCTGCTGCGACAGAGGTTAGTCAAGGTCTGCGGGCAAGGCAGCGGAGGAGTTAGACATACCCTGCCGAGTCTCCGAGTCTCCAGGCATTATGAAGGCCGGTTTGCAGATAGGACGTAGTAAATAATGGCACAGAGGTTCAACCGATGCTGTCTTTTGGATTGCTTACGACGACGAACGTGGGTAGGTGGGTTGACGAATGGACGATATGGTGGCAGACCGAGACGGAGAGCGTGGTGGAGGAGGGAAGATTGGCGATGCCAGGTGGGTTAGGAGGAGCAAAGACGGTAGGCAATCGTAGCCACAAGCGACAGAAGATGCCGGGGGGAGGACGTGGAAGCGGGAGGGAAGGTAGCGTCTGTCCACTGTCTGGAAGGGAAGGTGGGAGAGATATGAATATTGGGTGGTCAATGGATGGCATGGCAGGAGACATGTGATGCAACCCATCAGCCAGTGACCAGGACAGCTTTAATTCATAGATATTAAGAGACGTCCTATAGGGCTATATTTATAGTTACTAAAGAGCTTAATCTATTATAAGGAGAGTCGCTATAATATAGTTACTTATAACTATAGTTAGAGGAATATCCCTTAGAAAAGACTTATTCTATAGCTAATATAGGTTATATGTTATGGTAAGAGTAACTAATACTAAAGGTACTATAATATACCCCCTTAGATATAGTAGTAGCTAGAAAGATACTATATTATATAACGCCACTCAAACTATCTAAATATCAAGTAATATAAATATAAATAACTTATTAAAAAGCTTAATTCTAAAAGAAATAATAAAGTAAAATTATTTATATTATATATAAGTAAGACCTAAATAAATATAGTTTTCTACTTGTATAACCTTTATTATTATTATTTCTATAATACCCTTTATTTACTAACTTTTACTAGGGGTAGTAAAATCCACTACCTTTTATTACTTTAAGTAAAGTAGCTATTATTACATTAGCTTTAAATAAAATAACCTTACTATTCTCTTATCCTCTTAACGCTGCTCTATATATAATATAATAACTATATATATACCCAACTACTATTTTAATTAAATTTATATATATATAATATTTATATATATATAATACACTATAACCCTCTTTAAGAAGTCTTACCTAGTTATTTATAGCGTTAGTAATACTAATAAGTAGGGTATTTTAATATAATTACCTATAATCTAGCGTTATAGCGTTCGCCTTCTTTTAGTTATTACCCTATTACTTAACTCTAATATACTATTTAAATTAGGGATATTATATAAGCCTATATATAATCCTAAATAATACTAGCGCGTAATATTTATGCCTACCTCTCTAACTAGATCTATAATCTCTATCCCCCTAGGATTATTATAAAGGTTATTAAACCCCTCTATAATATTACTAAAGCTAGTACCTATTAATAAGCTATATATAGCGCCTATTACTATAATAAGTTATAAATAACTAGCTCTATATTTAATCCCTACTTACTTATTACTAATAACTTAAGCCCATACTTTGCAATTATTAGTATATAGATAAATAGTATAATTAATTTCTCTAATAATACCTTTTCCAATTATTAAAGGGGAAGAGCTCTAGAAAGCTAAATTTATAGCTAAACCTAAGGAGAAACCTATACCCTAGACTACTATTACTTTTAATAGTAAATAGTTTCTATTATTATTATTAGTATAATTATGCTATATTAAAAGGGTTAAAGCGCTAAGATTAAGCCTATAAAGAAGATACTAAAGAGGATACTAAGAAAGGAATAATATATTAAGTAGGAAGCTAGAGCCACTAATATAGCCTTAATTTACTAGCTAGAAGCTTACTTTAACTTATTAACTACTACTTAATACTAGGACCTAATTAATATAGATATTACTACTCTTAATAAGTGCTTATAATAGCTCAAGGATAACTATAACTAAGGCTTAATATTTATTATATTATTACTACCTACTACTAAACTATCTATATTTATAAATAGATTATTGACTAATAATTAAGACCTTCTATTATAATTAGATTATAATATTATACTTACTACTAAAACAATAAATAATATAATCTTTATAACTAATAGTAATATTATCTATTATAGCTCTATCAAATATAAGTAACTTACCTATAGTATATTAGCTTTAGAGATCTATAATATAGTTACTAGGAGTAACCTCGCCTTTACTATCGCTTTACGCCTTTAGTAAGTTACTATTAAATCAGGTATTACTAACTCTATCCCTTAGTAATATATACTAACTTATACTCGCTATATTAGTATCTAGTTCAACTTAGTACTATAAACTTATTACTATAAAGGAAAAGAGGCTCATAATCGATATTATAGCCCTGTATTAGTTATATAAGCGCTATAAGCTATTTAAGATCTAATATGTTAATAGCGAAGATAACCTCGCTAATATACTAACAAAGACGTTACCTAATAGGGCGTTACGCGGCTTAGTTAATAGAAATAAATTAATAATTCAAATACAAGGATAAGTAATTTAAATAATATAGGGAACAATATAATAATAAGTAATTATAAAAGGATAGGATTATAACTAAAACTAGCTACTTTTCGCTTTATCTAGAAGCTAATTATAGCTTCTAGCCTATTATTTAATTTATATAATTAGATAGGCTTATTAAGCAATTACTAGCATAAAGGAAAAACTACTAGTATAGGAATATTCAACTACTTACGTAGTAGGTAGGACTCCTACTCACCTAGTAGGTTAGATCTAGCTTTAGATCTATAGCCTAGGTTAGAATAACTAGGACCTAGCGAGTAGTTATATAATTCCTTCTATAACCTACCTTATTAGCTTCTTATATTATTCCTACCTCGGTAGCTACCACTCTAATATTAACTTTATTATATTAAGTTAATTATTATAATACTACGCCTAACCCCCTCCCTCTAATATATTAGTATTGTGAAACTAACAATAAGATAATTATCTATTAATTATTATAATATGTCTTCTATATATCGCTAGATATAAGAGTAATATCTCTAGATAGCCTCTAAAGTATAATAGTTTCCTTAGTAGTATACTTGAGGCTTAAAAGCTCTTTATTTATTAGAGAGGTTATGATTATATTTTATTAAGTAGCCGTCTATTAAATTAATCCTTTAAGCAGCGGGATTATGTACGCTTAAGATAATATCTATATCTCCTTACTATTTATAAATAAAGTATTACTTATAATTAATAGTACTTATTTACCCCCTAAGCTACTAAAGTATATTATATGGTACTAAGTATAACATAAGTATTATATAAGTTATTTAGTACTAATATAATAATAAAGAGTAGACTTTATTTAGAATCTTAAGAGTAGGGAGTAAATTAAGATAATATTAGGTCTACTTATAATAGCGATATAGAGTATAGAGCTAATCCTCTTTTAAAGACTCTTTACTTTAAATAGTATTACTATTATCTTGCTCTTTAGAAGTATTAGATTTAGAAGGGGGTTATTACTACTCTTAAGTTTAGTAAGTTAAATCTTTTTATAACCCTCTTAATATATTAGTTATAAAATAAGTATATTTTCTATATAGCTTAGTTATTAATACCTCTAATCCCGAGGTAATACTTAATTAGGCCTTACTTTCTAAGCTTATATACCTTCCTTAAGTTAGTAATAACTTTATATACCACTTTAGCATAATCCCTATAGAGAAGAATATAGAAATTATAAGAATACCGAAGGTATATCTTAATATTTGTATTCTAATATTATAAAGTTTCAATAAACTTTAATAAATGACTATATTACATATAGTTATATACCTATATAATATCTCTTTAATAACACTTTAATAAATATAAAACATAAAATAATAACTATATCAATATTTCCTTCAAGGAATAAATACTTCAAAACTCTATATAAATTCTAATAATTTTAATAACCTTATGTATATATTTATAATCCTTATATTCATAGCTATAAGTATATAAAAAATAGTACACGGGCCACTAAGTGATCCGAGCATGATTCTACTAAATAAGTCTAAAATTTAGCCATTTAGCAGCTACGTTTTAGAATATCTTACCCCTTACTTATCAAGGGTAGGATTTATAACTTATAATAAATATTATTAATATTAACAATTTCTCAATTAACTTATTATAGGGAAAATGCCTTCTTATGCGTAAACGTATCAGCTTTTATCACAATCAAAACCAGCCTATTAATATCTATTATTCAGGCTGCTTTAGCGTCCCTTTTGCTACCTATATACCTATTCTTATAGAAATCATCTATATAAAAACTAATAAGAACCCTCTTATTAGCTACCTAAAAGAGATATAGGTCTTTATATATAGGTAATAAGCCTAAGTTTATAAATAGGAAGGTCTTTATTTAGGCCGTAAGAGGTATTACGAAATATATTCATAATATTAAATTATTTACCTTTAAAGTTAAGCTAAGTAGTAATTATTATTACTACTTTAAAGGTAACTATATAGGTCTATTTAACAGGTAACATTTCTTCTTAGTTACTTTAAATATTGTAAGAGTATAGCTATAGGCCTAAACTGGGAAGGGTTAGAATACTAAAACGTAGATATCTGTTATTTTATTAGAATATTACTTAACCTTCTAAGTCTATAGCTTTCAAAGTTTTCCTAAAGGTATGCATATCTGCTCCTAATTCGCTAATACTTTACTTATAGCGTAGCTCTATACCCTATACCTACTATGATTCCTTATAATTACCCCCCCTTTCAAAGCCTTAATCCCTAAGGCGTACTAGTAGGGTAATATAGCTCTACGTCATTGTAGATAGCGTTACTAACTATAGGGTAGCGTTTTAGCGCCTTTATTATATTATTTACTATCGCCCTCTTTATGCTAGATTTAGGCTATTATAGCGAATAATATATTTTGATTTTTCTATCGCGTCATAAGTATCTTTAAAGTTTAATTATTATTATTATTATTATTTAATTAGTTACTAATAGTTATATAACCGTTTAGTAGTATATAACTAGTAATTATTTAGCTTTATCACCTAGCGACCTAAAGTATAAAAGGATATCATCTCTTTAAGGTCTCTAACCTAGTTAAAGTTTTCCCTCCTTATAATCTTTTTAAACCTAGCTACCTCCCCTATTTTAACGCCTATTTTATAAGCTTTTACTATAATTATTAAGTTTTCTTCCTTTTCCTTCTTCTCTTATCTAATCTCTCTTATCTTTCTCTCTAGCCTCTTATTGATAGCTCTCTATAATATGTTATATTATATATATAAGTATAATTCTCGCGAAATACCTCTATAATCCTAAGATTCTTTCTAATAACCTTATTAATAATACTAATAGTAGCTATCCTTACTTTAGCTATCTTTCTAAAATATATTAGGATATTATTTACCTTTACTATATATATAGCGACTACGCGTAGAAGTATATTTATTATAACTTTAATTCAAAGAAATATACTACCATAAGTCTCCACTAATTTACTAATAGGTCGCTATATATTAATATCTTATAGGTCCCATAGGAGCTTTAGAGCGCTACTTAAGTAACTTAGAATATACTCTACTAGATCTAGATCTAGTAATATAATAATACTCTAACCCCTCTTTATTATTATTATATTCTCGCTTCGCTCGCTAACTAATTAGTAATATAGAAGTATATTACTAAGCTTATTTATAATCCTACTACTAGTAGTAATAGCTATAATATAGAGTAGCTCTAGCTCTAAGAGCTTGCTTTAATCTATAAATACCTTATACTTAATATCCTAGTTTATATAAGCTATTACTCGCTATTCCCTTGCTAACTATATCCCGCTAACTACTAGTTTTTAAATTAGTACTCTTTATAATAATATTAATATTCTTTAGTACTTAAACGCCGCCTAGCTACTATATATTTATAATAATAATCCTATTAAATGCCTTTATAATAAGATTGATCGCCTACTTAATAACCCTTTAATGAAGCTAGTCCCTATATATACCTATAAGTATAATATCGCTTTTTTCCCTAGCTTTTATAAGGAGCTTTAGGATAATCTTACTGAGTACGCTATAAATAATATCCCCTCCTACCTTATTACTATTACTAGTACTCTCCTATGCCTCATACCTTTATACTCCTACTAAATATAGCTAAAGTAATACTAAAGAGTTAATAAAGAAGATTAAGAAGGCTAAGATTCCTATTATTATCTCTAATAGTAATAGTTCTAGTAGCGAGTCGGGTAATAGGTCTAGTAATAAGTTAGCTAGTAGTTAGCTTATAAGTAGTAATACTAGGGATATTAATACCGCTAGCTTAGCGACTAGTTACTATAGTAGTTATAGTAGTACTACTCGTAGTTATAGTAGTTATAGTACTTACCCTCGGCGCTATAATAACAAATTGATAACTAGTTAGGTAGTTAGCTCTTTTTCTCTTTTTTATAGAATAATACCCCCTCTCGTTATAATATTAGTAATAATCTGCTACTTAATATAATTAATATTTTATTTCTTAATTTAGCTTCTATTCTATAATCTCGTGATTTATAATTAGTAACTTATTATAATAGCTTTAGTAACTAATCGTCCTACTTCTTATAAGCCCTCTTATATTATCTATTAAACTTATAAATAGCTTCCTATATATTCGCTAAGTTCTCTATAAGCTCCTATATATTATATTCTATAGGCTATCTTACTTACTTAACTAAGTATTATATATTATTACTAATACCTTACTATATTATAATCCCTTTTACCTCTTATTCCTCTAGCTCCGTTTTAAGCTATAGAATAAGTAAGCCCTTACTATTTACTTAGTAATTAGCTTATAGTTCTAGTAAGATAACTAATAATATATTATATATCTTTTAGTATTATAATAATAGATAAACTCTATACATTTATATACTAAGCAGCTCTATAATAGCTACTTATATAAACCTAGGCGCTAGTTTCTTATTCTTAAAGCGGAAATCCTTTATTAATAGCTTAATAACTTATCTGTAATCATAAGTTTACTCCTTATACCTCGCGTTATAATACTTAGCTTACGCCTTAGTAACCTTCTATTACTATACATAAGCTCACTTATAAAGCCTCGAAATATATTTAATTCGCTCCCTTATACCCTATATTATAACCCTATTTATAGGGGCTATATATTCTATATAACGCGGGTAGTAGCTATATAGAGCCTCTATTAGTAAGTAGCTAGTAGTATTATAGCGATTATTATTATACATAAACTTAGCCTTAGGTAATTAGATAGCCTATTCTTATAGTACGTCGGTAGCATATATTCATAAGTACTTCTCTAATATCTAGTATATTCTTTCGGACTACCTATTAGTCTAGGAATAATATATAATAGAGAGATAGCGCTTTATAGCCCTTTCTCCTTTAAATTCCTCCTAAAATTAGCTAGTAAGGAGCTTATTTGAATTACTAATAATACCCTCTAGGGTATTGAAATAGTACTTAACCTAGTTATAAATAATCCGCGCTAACTTAGTAGCTATTAGCTGCTCTATTGTTAGGATAAATATAGCAAACTTAGTTATTTAGTATATAATAATGAGAAATATATTATATTCCCCGCCTTTATACTAATAGCTTGCTAGTAGTCTAGTAATAAAGTTCATACTAATCTCTTAGAATGGGTATATAAGTATGGGTAGTAGTTATAACTTTCTATAGAGCTTATACCTCGGAACGCGGATCCCTTAATATATATAATACCCTATAATATAATTATATATATCTATAGCTAAGTTTAGCTAAGTTTAGCTAATAGAACTTCCTCGAGATTAACTAAGTAGTCTTATTCACATCTATATAACCCGCTCTATAGTTATTATAGTATTAGTAAAGTACTTTAAGCCTTAGGGACCTCTCGTATAGTATCTCTAACTTTCCCTTATAGAAGAAGGTTCTATAGCTATTAATCGTATAGCCCTTATAATTACTAGCTAGTCTATATACCCTCTCTAATTAGGTCTAGTAGTATAAGTCGTTAGCTTATAGTTTATAGATAAGACTCTCTATTGCTTTAGAGGGTTACTAACTATATACTATTTCGCTTATTATAAGCTCCCTTATAACTTAGTATAGGATATATTATTATACTATAATAACCCTAGCTCCAAGTAAGTCTTCTAGGTTAATAACCTCTTACTAAGCGTTCTCTATATTATGCCTTACTCTTTAGTATTAGGTTATTATAGCTGCTATAGTTATAATAATATTAGTATATTATATAGTATAATACTTACTAGAGACTGAGGCATCTCTACCCCTAGAGCTACCTATCTAGAAGGGGCGTTTTATACTAGCTCGTATAGTATTAATAAATGCTTTTAAGTCTCTATACTACCTGATAATATAATAATACTTATCTAGAGGTCTACTAGTAGGTTATTAATTGATACTAGCTTTCTTACTAGGGTTAGGAGTATATTATTATGTTTTACCTCCTCCTCTATATAATCTAGCCTCCTAGATAAACTATCTACTAGGTTTATAACCCCCGACCTATACTCTAGGTTAAAGTCAAATACTAAGAGTTTATATACCTATTTAATAAGCCTTCCCTAAAGGTCCTATATGGATACGCTAATAACTCCTTTTAGTACTTAGTAATCCGTTAGGATTATAAACCTCTTTAATATACTCTAAAAGTAATAAGCCTAGTAGTCTGGGCTTTTGTCACGGCGCTGGGTTGGACCTACCTGAATTTGGGATCACGTGACCACTGAGTCACGTGATCTCTAGGCGAGCCTTTAGCCTTCTAGGGCTATACTAGCCTATAGATAGACCTTTCTCTTCTTTAATATAGAATCTACTTAATATAGCGTAATTAAAATATACTAACTTTTACTTATTTACTATTTATAATACTATTCTATATTTATCCATTGATTCTCTAGAGATAGAAGTATAACATCTTAATTACCCCTTATTACCCCTAGCCTATTAATTAACAAATATAAGTATAGCACCTAACTAAGCGCTAAGCTAACTAATCTATATTCTAACTAATCTAAATCTAATTAATACCACCCCTCTACCTTATAATAATATACTAAATAAGATCTAACTATCTAGTTATAGTTATAAGGCTATAATAGCGCTTATACTTAATACTAGAAGGCTCTAAGAGCCTTATATTAAGGCCTTTTAATACTACTATATTATATTACCTAATTATAATACCACTCTATATAAGTATCTAAAGGTCTTTAACCTAAATAAGCCTATATAAGAGCAGCCTATTAAAAGCCTATTTATAGATCTTAATATAAATAGATATAAGAGCCTAGCTTAGGATATTATTAATAAACTATAGAAGTTCCCTAACCTTTTTTTCATTAATTAAAATTACCTAGGCAAAAGCTAGAAGATTACTCTCACCCTTAATAATATAATATAGCTATTTTAGAATACCTCTAACTTAACCCTTACCTAGATCTAAGACTAGCTTATGAAGAGAGCTACTTAGGATATTGAATCCTAAGGCCTTTATATAGGATATATTACTATAAGTAATAACCTCTATATGCTTTATAATACTACCTTCTACCTAGAATATAAGAATTAGAAGCTCTAGGAGTATTTAAATAATACCTATATTACTAGTAATCATACTAAATAGTTTATTATACTTAAGCGCTACTAAGAAAAGTATAACTAGGCCTAATATAATATCGCCACTATAGTAGAGGAGAGAGATAAAGCAAGGGATACTAATAAAGCCTTGCTCTAATATTTTAAATATAATCTAACTACTACCCCTCCCCTAGTAAACCCTCCCTCTAGTAATTATAATATAGCTCTTTAAGTAATCCTTAACTAAATATTATATCTTAAAAGTTAGATTTACTCTAGATTACCCTTATTAACTATTAGTAATAATAATACCTAGACTACTAAGATACCTAAGGTTCCTATCTTTATAGGTACTAAGAGTACTAATCTAAAGCACCTAAAGTTTAATACCTAGCTTTTTTATATTAAAACGCGTCTTGATAGTAGAGAGTATTATAATAAGTCCTAATACTTTAAGTATATACTCTTATGCCTTAGAGGAACTACTTATAATATTATATCCCCTCTCTTCTTAAGCGATCTACCTTAAATCTCTATAGTAAAATAGCTTATTAATAAGCTAAAAGGTATCTTTATTAACCTAGTTTAGTATAATAAAGCTTAGATAAAGCTTAATACCCTTATTATTTTATTTAAAAATATCTAAACTAAGCGAGCTATATTTACTAAACTTATTTATAAAGCTAAGCTCTTAGAGTCTTAGTAATACTAGAAGTTCTATAAGAAACTACCTGCCTCTCTTTAGAACTAGCGCTCTATTTATTATATAAATAGCGCCCTTAATTTCTAGGACTATATTACTTAGGTTTATATTATAGCTTATATTATAGCGCCCTCTAATAACTACCTAGGTAACTAAACTACTGTATAAAGCTCTGCCCTAGTAGCTCACGCTGAACCTTCTAGTAGAAGAAACCCCTATATATAAGCTTATACTAACTAGTATTAAATCCCTAAGGCTTTATATAAGAAGCTCTATAACTAGGAGGCTTATTTTATCTATAGCAATACTAGCTATACCTCGCGGGATTGCTCCTATAAGTAGGCTAGAGCTATGATAAGTATTACTAAGCTTACTAAAGCTACTAATAATAACCTAGAGCTAGTAGAAACCTAGAGCCCCTAGCAAAAGTAGACTCCTTACTAGGGGAGGACTAAAGAGATTAGTAATAAGTAATAATATCTATTAACTTATAATAACTAATTAGTAGTAAACTACTAGAGAAAGAGTTAGTTTTAGTTTATAATATATATAATATTTACCTTAGAGCCCTTCTTAATACTAGAGCAAATAGCTATACTTTTAGAAATACCTATATAACCCCCTTATTAAGGGATTTTTGCTATACTAAGTATAATAAGTTATAACGCCTTATCCTAGTTACTAGATTTAATAGCGAGCTACTAGATATTATAACTAAGGTATAGACTACCTATACATAAATAAACTATTAAGATTTAATATAAATACCCCTGCTCTAACTTAATATAGGGAGGTATAACCTTATTCTTAGCTACTTATAGTTTAATTACTATAATATTAGTATAGATATGGGCTATTAGCGCTTATATTAGCCTATTAATACCCCTTTAGCCTGAAACCTCCCTAGAATAATTATATAAGATATTAAAGACCTCCCCTAACCTATTAAAATTAATATTAAGTATTAACTTAATATAAAATGCTACTAAGCTGCATTTAAAGCTAAGGAATAGCTATATAATACTTAAAAGGCTACAGGAAGTAGGATAAAGACCCCTATAAAGATCCTATAGCGAGGCTATATACCTAAGGACTTAGGATATAATAATAACTTATAGAAGATAGATATAGTATTAAAGGGCGTGTTAATAGTTAACTAGGCCTAGTAAGCACTATACTAGTAGCCTAGACCCTTACCCCTAAAGCCTAATAAGTAAAGAAAGGCCTTAATATAATATTTATTAATACTAAAGGCTTTAAAAGGGACCTAAAGCATGCTAATATTAAATTAGGCTCTATATTACTATATAAGCTTAACCTAATAATTACTAATAAGTAAGAAGTAGAAGAGAAAGGTATAAGCCCCCTAAAGGTTAATAAAGCTAAGAACTAATGCCTAATTAATAAGAGACTCCTCTTATACCTCTAGGACTAGAGAGATTACTTTAGTAAAATAGCTAGTAATATATTACTTCTTTACTACCCTTATAATTATTAAATTAAATTAGAGCTAGGTATAAAGGAGTAGTTGACCTTCTACCTACTATATGAGTAATTACTACTAGAACTTAAGGCTATCTAATAATACCTCCTTAAGAACCTAAAAAAGGGCTTTATAGCGCTACGTAATACCTTATTTATATCCCTTATATTATTTATTTAGAAAGCTAATAGCTATCTATAATTCTATATTAACTTCTAAAAGCTAAATAAACTTTCTAAGAAGGATTAGTACCTATTGCCTCTAATTAATAAGATACTAAGCTAAATCAGCTAAGCTAAGGTATTTATAAAGATTAATATCTATTATATATTCTATTAAATTTGCATCTACCCTAACTTAGAAGACTTAATAATATTCAATACCTAATATAGCTCCTATCAGTATAAATTTCTACCTTTTAGGCTCTATAATAAGCTAGCTATATACTAATGGTATATAAATAATACCCTTATAGAATACCTAGATAATTTCTACATAGTATATATAGATAATCCTAGTATACTTAGAGGACCTCCTCTAGCCTAAGGACTATATTAAGAAGGTCCTTAGCTAGCTATGCTAAGCAGGGCTCTAGGCTGACATTAAGAAGTACGAGTTTAATATAACTATAACGTGCTACCTTAGGTTTATTATTACTACTAAAGGGATTAGCCCTAACCCTGACAAGGTCTCTATAATAAAAGACTAGTAACTACTAACTATAGTGCATAGTATCTAGTCCATCCTAGGGTCCTATAACTTCTATTAATAATTTGTTAATGGTTATAAAAAGATTACTTAGCTACTTACTAAACTTATAGCTAAAGGTATCTAATTTAATCTTAATAATAACTATATAATAGTATTTATAATACTAAAGGAGGCTCTAGTATTAACCCCTATCTTATACTACTAGAAGCCTGAGTTACTAACCTAAGTAGAGATAGATACTTCTAAATATATCTATACTACTACCCTCCTCTGATAATAAACTAATAATAGTTTATAATACCTCGTAGCCTATTTCTTAAAGACTATATTACTAACTAAGATAAACTATTCTATTTATAATTATAAGATAATAGTAATTATTTTTATATTAGAGGAATAGAGAGCTAAACTCTTAGCAGTTACCTAGCGTTTTAAGGTTATTATAAACTACTAATTACTACTCTACTTTATAACTAAATAGCTTCTAAATATCTACTAAGCCTATTAGTTAGGTATCTTAGCAAGTTTTAACTTCTATATCTAATACTACCTAGAGTATAAAAATATATTAGCTAACGCCTTCTCATAGAAAAATAAAGACCTTTAAACCTAATAAGCTATCTATAAGTTAGACTATACTTAGGTACTACTACTACTTACTTACTTATCCCTAGGGGTAGTAAATAAACTATACTAGCTACTAGAGGGCGCCCTAAGCTACCCTATAGTAGCTATTAATACGCTTAAACTAGAAGATAAGCTAAAGAGATACCTCCTAGTTAAATAGATCCTCTAGCTTAACTATAAGCCTAATATACTATTACTTGAGGTACTAAAATACTTACTACTACTAAAAAGGAGCGTTAGAAAATATAACATAAGCTCTTAATAATAGATAGGAAGCTTATAGTACCTAAGGAGGAGGACCTATATATGAAGTTAATCTACGAGGCCTATACCTAAAAGCTTATAGCATACTTAGGTTAGAATAAGATTATTAAGCTTCCAAAGGAGCGCTATTTTTAGCCCTAGCTAACTCCTAATATTAAGTAGTATATTTATAACTATTATACCTATTACTAGGCTTAGAAGCTAAGAGATAAGCCCCTAGGAGAGTTAAAACCCTTACTAATACTAGACTACCCCTAGGAATATATTATAGTAAACTTTATATTATACTTACCTAACTATTATAGAAATAATAATATATTTATAGTAGTATGCTACTTATTAAACAAGATAGTCTCCCTTCCGTATTATAAAACTATTATAATATAGGATCTTGCTTAGCTATATTATCACAGTCTTCCTACTAGCCTGGGGCTATAGTAGGGGTCGCTAAGACTGCGAGTAAAACAAGGAAAAGAGCAATATAAGCGTGAATAATAATAAATAGTATAATAGGTAATTATAGGTATATCGTGATATATTCTATAATAGCTGAGCCTTCTAAGCTATCTGCTAGAAGTCTCTTACTTAAAGGATAGGCGTTAAGCCTAACCGTAGTTATATAGAATGCTATGCAATAGCTAACTATATTACTAAAAGGCGTGTAATATATACCCCCTTTTTAAAAAGCAATTATCCTAATTGCTATCTCTATTAATCTAGGATCTATATGCTTAATATTCCTATCTCTCCTTCTTCGCATCCTAATTACTAGAAATTACTATAGTATTATTAATTAGGCGTTATGCTTATAGAGGAGTATATCGAACTTAGATATCTACTAGCGCTTAGTAGCATTATTATTACTAGCGTTACTAGGCGTAGGTTGCTTATCGCTAATGCGCTAGAGACCCTTGATTATAGTATAGAGGTTTGCGATCTTAGCGCGAAGGCCTGCGATCTCCTTAGTCTTAACTATATTAATAGCTATGCGAATCTTATTAGTAACTGCTTGCTTAGATATGCTATTATTCTTAAGTTTAGCGAGACGCTTGCTAATAGTATTAATATTAATAATATCTATATTAGCTATATTAGCCTCTATAGTATCGAGGCGAGGAAGGATTTCCTATCGGATACTATTAATAATAGTATTAATATTACCCTCGGCCTTATTAGCGAGGTCCTTTGCGTTTTTGGCGTCCTTGCGGGCTAATAGGTCTATAGTAGTAATATTACTGATATTAATAAGCGGGGTGATAGAAAGGAGGTTAATACGGTTTATTGCAATAAGGTTATTAGCAATAATTCTATTAGCATAACTATAGGTATTATAAAAGTATATAGCGAGGACCTAGGTATAACTAGGGAGAAGCTCGCTATAAGCGTTATTATTAATATATATATTATATGCTCGCTTAAGGGTATCCTAGATATATCTAACGTAGAGGTTAGAAGATACGTTCTCAGAAGGCTCGATACTATTAAGGATTTTCTCAATCTCCTTAATAAGGATTATATTAGAGTAGTATAGAAAAGCGTTATTAATACGAGCCTTCGCCTTATCAATCTACTAGCACTAGGCTATAGGGCTAGGGCAGCCCTTCTTAGGAGTCTTATAAGGGGTAGTAGCTATAGTTTTAGCTAGGGCGGGCTCCTCGACGTTAGTAGTAGTACTAGTAATAATATAGACTAGCTCGGTAGCCTAGGTATCGTCATTCTGAATGTTATTAGCGTTATTATTAATAACCTCCTCGCGTTAGGTCTTAGCATTTATAGTGAAGAAGTTCTTCTTAGCTGCCTATTTGCCCTTCTTATAGTCCTTGCGGGACTTAATCTCCTTAGCAGCGGACTTATAAGTCTTAACTAGAGTACTAAGGTTAATACTATAGTTGCTAACTTAGTTATTACTACCTTAGTTATTACTACCTTAGCGCGGGGAGACGGGGTTAAGCACCTCGTCGTTCTAGGGGTTAGCACCCTCGTCTTAGCTACTACTATTATTAGATAGGTGAGAGGATAGGACCTTATAGTTATTAGTAACTTCCTTGCTTTTAGAAGCTATTATTATAGTAGTATTAGTTAGGCTAGCGTTTAGGAGGCTATATTTAGCGGGTTAGGATAATATTATTACTTATTATAGGAGGTCTATCGGGTAATAATTAATATATACGAGAGAAGTAAATAAATAAAGGGTATAAGCGCGCCTAAATAAAAAGTAGGTAGGTATAATAAATAGAAAGGAAGGTATAAAAAAAATTTTATAATAGGGGTTAGTGAGGAAGGTATATAAAAGTCAGCACCCTCTGCTCCTTCCTATTTATTTTAATATAAGATAGAGAGATCGAGAGAAGAGTAGTTAATAGTAAAAATAGCAATAATAAAGGGAAAACTTATAATCCTAATATTAATTTAGGATAGATATATTTATCCTATTAAAAGGATAGGAAAACTATTTAGTTATATATAAGGTGCGCGCCTTCTTATAGCTCTTTTAATATCCTAGTTAAGGGGGAATTTAGCGTTATACTAATTAACGAGATCGTTTGCATTAGGCAATAGAGAGTCTCTTTATTCCTAGGTATCGTCTTTTGCTATAAAGCCTTTCTACCGGACGAGGTATTTAATAGTAGGTTTATAACTCCTCTATAAGACTCTTCGTTTAACGATATAGTTAAGTTCCTACTCCTTATTACTATTAACCTTAATAGGCTTTAGTAGCTAAGTCTCGTAGTTAAATAGGTCTTCTCCCTAGGCTAGCTTATATAGCTAGGCTATAGAGAGGATTAGGTAAACCCGCTAGTACTTAGGAATATCTACCTCATAGGCGAGAGGATTAATAATATACTTAATTTAGAAGGGTCCTATCTATTTAGAGGTCTATTTACTATTATATTATCCTAGTAAGTAGAATCCTTTGCTAAGTTATATCTAGATTTCATCCCCTTTATTAAAAGTTATATTAGAGTAATAGTTCTTATATCTCTCCTTATGCGAGGTATTCGCTATATTAATAAGTAGTAGTACCTCCTTCTAATATATCTCCCTAAGGATAGTAAGGCTCTTAGTCGGGGCGCTTATTTATATAACTATATCGAGGATATTTCATAGCTTAAATCTAAGTATAACCTCGTTTAGCGATCGTCTAATTATAGTAGATAGGGAGTTATTAAGATTATACTATAGGGCAGGTAGTACGTCGGTCTATAGTATATTAGGGGATTTAGATATATAGAACTATATTGCGATTTTAGCAGTCTAGTTTATTCTTTTGCTCTGCCTATCCGTCTAGGGGTAGTATGCTATTAAGAGGAGGAGCCTGATATAGAAGGCGTTGAATATTACGTACTATACTATGGAGATAAACTTAGGGTCCTAATTACTAATAATATAATATAGAATTCCCTAGTCTAAGAGGAAAAATACATAGAGTAGGACTATTACCTATTCTTTTGCTCTATAGGTTGAATATCCTACTAGAAGGATTATCTTCTTTGAGAATTTATATATTACTATTGCTAATATATCTAACTCTAGGAAACCTAGCAGGGCGTAGGGACTATTGTGGGATAGCACCTTAGGTATATTAGTAATAAAGTTAATAGTAATAGTATTATAAGGGATATTTATAATAGGAATAGGTTATAGCTATCCTAGTAGCCTTTAGCGGTCGATTTAGTTCTCTTTATACTAGTTATAATAGGTGATATATTATCTTATAAGCAACTTCTTATTATAAAACTAAAAAGTTAATATTTCTGCTATTATATAGTCCGCGCTAAAGTAGTATTTTTTATTATAGCTAAGGCGGAGAATTGCAGATACTAACTTATACGGGATATAGAGTCTCTAGGTGCTATTAGTAGCTATATAAAGGATAAGCCCTTCTAGCGATAGACTCTAAGGAGTCGTTTAATAGCGTTTTAGGGCTCTCCTAGCAGCTCTAGTGCTATTTTCCTTAGTAGTAGCGTTAAATAGTAACTACTACTTACCCGGTTCCTTCTGCTAGGATCGGAGTTATTTGAGAATTTTATTATACCTCGTGTTATTAATATAATTATCCACGATCTTAGCGATAAAGTCCTCCGAAATGCTTATAGTTATCTCCCCTATTGCTCCGTAGGCTTAGGACTTCTTAGCTAACTAGTTAACTATACTTATAAATCCTATATCGTTATCGTCGTTGCTATAGGTTATTTCCGCGAGAATATTACTATCCTTAAACCTATCGGCTTAGCTTAAGGCTATAAGTAACAGCAGGCGCGAGAGGGTATTAGGGATAATATTAAGCTTCCCTAGTATATAGGTAACGTTAAGATTAAATTGCAATAAGTAGTTCGCAGCGCTCGCGAGCTATAGGTTAGCCTTATTGAGGTCTATAGTCTATAGTAAGGTATATGTGAGAATTCCTTTTATAGCTGCGTAATCTATAAGAATTTGTATAGGATACCTATTCGATTATACGAGCTTATAGATCTTTTTTATAGCTTATATTATTACTACTACCTCTGCCTCTATAGCGAAGTATCGCTTTTCTAAGGGTAATATAACCTTAGATAGAAAAAGCACTAGTTAGACGTGGATTTACGCGATATCTTTGCTAGGTATATTAGTGCTATTCTATAGGATGCCTAGTTAGAATACTATAAGCCTAAAGCTACCTTTGCAGGCGTTAATCTTAAAAAATATAGGCTTATTTAGGTTATAGTAGTATCTTATAACCTAGTTATAGAGATTCTCTTAGAGGGCGTTTTATACCTCTTACTCGCTTAGTATTAGCTCGAATAACACCTTTTAGACCCTCTTTATTTAAAATACCTTTAATAGACTATTAGGAAGTATATTTTTATTACGGAGTTTTATAGTAAGACGGGTCTTTCTATCCTATAGCAGCGTCATAATAATATTATATTAGGATATATCGCATTATAGCTATCTAGCTATTCCGAGGTATCTCTCGATATTATAGAGAGTTTTTAGGAAGCGGAGGTTCTTAAAGCTACGATCCTATCCTCTATTCGTTTAATACTATTAGTATTCACTATATAGCTAAGGAGTCTTACTTTAGGAAACCCTATAAAGGACTTCTTAGGTCTAATATAAAGGCGGTTATTCTCGAAGAGCTTGAGGATAATATCAACGTACTAGAGATAATCCTCGTTATTATCGCTAAAGATAATAATATTATTAATATATGCTCGAGCAAAGTACCTATAGTTATATAGGAGGCGATCTATGAAACGCTAGGCGTAGGCTAGCAAGTTCTTAAATCCTATAAGGATAACGTTAGAAACCTCAATACTACGGGGACTTATTACTGCTATCCTATTGCAATATTTTAAGTAGATTAGCAGTTAGTAGAAGAACCTAGTAGCGTTAAATATCGTTATATATTTCTTCCCTCTAAGGGCATCTATCATATTATCTTAGTTAGGAAGCGGGTATATATCTAGGATAGTAATTCAGTTAAGAGGGCAGAGGTTAATAATAACCCTGCCTTTTTTTATATTATTAACTACTTGCTATATGATAAAGAGCAGATAGATAACTAGGATTAGCCTATTACCCCATACTATCTTGCTATCGGTATATATCTTGCTAGAGATATTCTCAACGACTTCGAGGTCTTTAGCGCTAAGGGGGTAAGGCTTTACTATAGCTTTCTGGTTTTACTACCCTTCGATAAGCTTAATATATATATATTAGTTATCTAGCATAGGTAAAATCCCCTTATTGCAATAGACGTCTCAGTTATTAAGGATTTCCTTAAGTCTACTAGTAAAAACTGCATCCTAATTATAGATCTTAACTCCGTCCTTGCTATATATAACTAGGATATCTTTTAGCTTAGATATTCTATAGGATAGAATATTATCTGCTTAACGAGGCGGTCCTAGGCTAGATTTAGTAAGCAGGGTTATAAACTACGCGCTAGTTGCTATATTTCCTATAGCCCTATCGAATTTAGATTGCGAGAACTAGCGCGAGTTTAATTCTCCTCCTATAAGGGTAATAACATCTATATAGTTAACGAGGTTAGCTATCTCCTCTACTTCTATTAGGATAATATTGCCTAGCTGCTAGCCTCTTAGGATTATTATTAGCCTATCTATTATATTTTGCATAAGGATAAGCTTAGGGTTATCTGCTATAACTATTGCATTAACTACGCCTATATAACTAGATTGAAACTACTAAGTATTAGAGCCTTGCTAGCTTGACTTAGGGAGGTTAATAAAGCTTATAATAACAAATGCATCGCTCTATAGGGGAATAACTATAGTATAGGCATTATTAACTCATCTAGTTACTAAATGCTATCTCCTGAACTAAACTAGATACTATATTCCATATACTAAGCGGAACTTAACTATACCCTTATTGAAGTCTATAACTAGCCCGTGATCTTTATAGAACGGTATTCCTAGCAGAAGATTCGCTCTAAGGGTATTTATAACTCTAGCTATAATAATAACGTAGTTATAGATCTCCACGTTGCTAATAGTACCTAGGATATAGAAGTTAAATATAACCTGCTCTATTACCTAAAAGGTTAAATCTACTATATTTATCTTCCGTAGTTCTATTATTTAAAACATAGGATTTCGCACAAAGCGTAGCACCTAGTTCCTATTAACTAGAGTTATTGAGGCGCCTATGTTAATATAGACTTCCTCTAGGCTAGCTATATTATCTCTTTTTATATTAAGGCGGAGATATATCTATTTAGCTAGTATTATTCGTTTTACTAGTTTTACCTAGGTGTTGATAATTTGGTTTTTCTTAAGTAATACCTATATATTATTTACTAAGGGAATTGCGATAAGACCTGCGAAATCTACTATATTATTAATATAATATATAGTAGAGTCTATAACTATAGTAGTCGGGGAGCTTGCTAGCGGGCTTCTTACTATAAACGCGACGTCCGTCGTCTAGCCCGCTATTTCCTCTTTATATAGTTGCTCTAATAGGCTAGCTAAATCGTAGGGGACTTCCTATATATCTAGTAGGATATAGCTACTATTAATAAGGTTATTAATATTATAGTTATTATTATAATCCTCTTATATATAATGGGCGTCTGAGTTAGTCTATCCTGGTCTATTATATTTCGCATAACGTTAAAAACCTGGGTTTCTCCGTAGCTAGTTCTATAGGTAGCGATCTTTCTAGTTTTAATAGTTATTAGAGCGCTAGAAGCGTTGCTAAGGCTCTAAATACTACTAAGGTTAATAACGTTATTAGAGTTACGGATTATTATGATTATCCTATTAGAAGTCTTAGTTATTCTATTGCAGTCCTTTATTATTAGTCTATATTATATCGTTAGATTCTTCTATTATATAGTTAATGCTAATTAGAGCCTGTAGTCTGCGCTAAACTACTTTGCGTTTTTTCTTAGCTATATTAAAGTAATCCTTAAGAGTATTACTAGTAGTTAGTTTATCTAGGAATTGCTAAAGCTCTAGGTTGATTATATTATAGAAGATTATTAATAGCTAGCTAACTATAGGCATTAGTCCTATCTACGCTCTGCTATATTTGAAATAGTTCTAAGTAAAGTTATAAATATCTTTATCTCTTTTAAGGTCTTCTATAGTAAACCTATATATAGCAATCTATTAGATAGACTCCTATTAGGTTAGTATAAAACGTCTCCTAATAGCATTGCGCAAGGTGTAATATCCCGCGTAGAGGTAGTTCTATTATTTAATTAGCCTGAGTTAGTATTCCTACTAGCTAAGTGCTTTTCCTCGTAATAGAGAGCTCTAATTCTATATAATCTCTAATACTATAGCTAGGCTAGTAGTTTTAGCATCTAGGCTAGAGATCTATAGATCTATCTCCTTATAGTATAGAATATCCTAGTTATAAAAGACGGGCTCTATACTATACTTCTTATTAGTATCTAGCTAAAAAATACTATACTATTAGGCA